>NW_010582725.1:95579-159140 GCF_000705375.1 Tinamus guttatus
CCCCTCGATGCGGAGGCTGTTACGGGGCCTCGCCAACGGGCGCGCGCGGCGGCGCCGTGTCCTCACGGCCTGTCGCGTTTGGTGCCCAAAAGGCGAAGGGAGGGGGTGCCAGTTACGTGCGCGGCGGACGGACACCGCTGTCGCGTGCCGGTCCCCCTGCGCGGAGGTGGTTCCCCCGTCAACTGTAATCGCCCTGAAGCGATTCCCTCGGGGAGCGGGGTCAGGCAGCAGCCCTTGAAGCAGCCGCAGTGACGGGAGTGGCGGTTTTGTTTCAGTCCCACGTTAGCTCCAGAAAAGTCAGCTCATTTAGACTGTATAAGCTGTATGTTTTGTTTTGTTTTATTTATTTATTGATTTGCCAAGTGTTAACTACATGCTTCCTGTTGACACCAAGAAATGGAAAATTTTAATATATTTTTGGTAGTATCCTTTGTTGTTGTTGTTTTGCTTCTCCTGCTAAATGGGACCTGGGTTTTTTTGTTTTCTGGGGAGTTCCTCAGTTTGGTCAAGGGAGATGCCCTGTGATCCTGTTTACCCAACATCCAGCATTCAGCAATGGCATTTTTAGGTTGAAATGGCTAACCTAAAGCAATAATTTTGGTATACTGAAGATTTTTCTTGACGCAGTGAAATGAAATAAAGTCTGTGCTATGTTAGTTGTAATAGCCTGAGGGGGCAAAGTTAACATTGTAGGCAGATTTTATGCCAAACTCTGATCTCAGTTACACCCTTAAAACCTCATTGAGTTCAGTGGTATTGCATTGAATGGCAGAGGATTTTTGCCAGAATTCGGTTGTTATTTGTCTTTGCTTTGACCTGATCTCTTTTCCTCTTTAGCAGTATACGCTACATTGCAGTAGTTCGTATGATTTGTACTTTTTACCTCCTTATTGTGGCAATATGTCTTGATGTGCAGTAATTAATTACATTAAAGTAACACAAGGAACAAGTTGGACACCAGGAAGAATGTTCTATAGTTATAGAATCCTTTCATGCCAAACTCAATCATGCTAGGCTTTTCTTAGCCTACTAAGCCTAGCATGTTTTTTCGAACGCTTGGTCCAGAGAGAAACCGTTTGGGAATGACAGAGCTCCGCATTTAAAAGTTGGGCCCAAAATCTGAATTAGTCCTTTACATTTTACTTTATACAGCTATTTGCAATTGATAACTGTGATATTAACAAAACTGTTCTTTGGAATGGCAATGTACATTTTCATTATATGATGTGAAGTTGCTTTGCCTGCCACTATTAATCATCTAAAGCTTAATTATGTGTTAATATATATATATATTTTAGCTTTTTTAAGGTTTCTGACAAGAACGATTCTTATTTGTATGTCAGTAGAAAATGCAAAAGCCTCCTTTCTCCTTTGAAGAATTCTTACGGTCTCAAAATTTGGTGAGTCCTACTGCTTATTATTTTAACTACCCATGTATATGGTGAAGTGAATAGGCAGGAATGAGGTTGTGAGCAGAACCATGTGAATATAAATATTGAGAACTGAGTTTGAACACAGATTGTATTTCCTAGACCCTCAGGCACTGGAACCTAGGAGCTCTCTAGAAATGGCAGGCCTTCAAGAGAACAGCCTGTCTGTTGTTAAATTTTCTCAAAGGTAAACCATGGAGGAAGTCTTTTGCCTGCTGTGCAGCAATTTTTTCTTGTTGGAGGTGTGCTTGAGTAATGACACTGGCTCAAGCTTATTTAAAATATTTGACCAGTCCACAGCATTATTAGTATAATACAAAGACCTAAGCCCTGAGGCAAAATGTTCTGAGTAGTGTAAAAGGAGCGTAAAATTTGCTTTTTAAATGAGCTTTCCTTATTTTATTCTGCTGGTAAGTCTGTTGGGAAGATCTTTGAATATTCTTTGTGTTTTGTTTCAGAATTTCATATAATGTCAATACAGGTGATTCATTCAAATTGCATTTTATTGGAGGAAACAGAACATTCCTATGGAATGTATTAATTCATTCAAGGCCATTTAATTACAGACCTATGAGAAAAACTTTTTTTTTTTTTTTAATTGAACCAGACCTTTTTCTCTCACAGGAGAAACGAAGAAAAAAATGTTGACAGATAGAAATTGCATTATAAAAATATATATTTTTAGGATAGAATCTTAAATTCTTTCTTAAATGTCCCACTTGCCTTTTGAGAAAAAGTCAAAACAAAATATTAATACATTTTACTGTTTTATCCCCAAATGATCATGTGTTTTAATAGTTTTCTATTTTTTTTTTCTGAAATACTTTGTCTTGCTGTCCTGCTTCTAAGGTAGAACAAGCCATTGTCTTCCAACTATACTGAAATTGTTCTCTATTAACCTTAACCAAGTTATCTCAGGAAAGCAACCAATTTGATTATTAACTTCCAATGTCTGTGATTGGCATTCGTAATTTTCTCCTCTAGTTAAGCTGCTAGTTTAAATGCTTAGCTAGATAGAGGAACATAGTTTTTTCCTGTATTTTGAAGACATCTGTGCATCTCAACAGATGGAATACATACTGTTTTTTCCGAGGATTTAAATTGCATGTGGTTTTATTTTCCTCTTTAGAAACATAACTTTTTTTAAAATTTTTTTTATTTTTTTATTTTTTATTGAGTAACCTCTTTTCTAACCGAAAAAGATAAAGTCTTTTTAATTACTCTGCATATGCTCTAACAGGCCTCCTTGGCCTATTCCTTTTTTTCTTACTTTTTAAGTTGTCATAATAATAATCTCTGAATCCACTGAAGAGAATAGGAGGGAAACAGTGAGTGTTGACAATGTTGCAAAATTTAGAGCTTCTTTGAAGGTGTATGTCAAATGCTAATTCTGCAATTCTTTATATAAAATGAGTTTCACAAACTACATAATTTAATCTTTCCATTTGTATCATATCCAGAAATAACATTTTTTTACTATGTACTGATTGCAGAAGGAGTGGCCTAAATTTCTCTTTCTGGATGAGCCTTATTCTTTGGTGGATAAATTACAGAAAGACTACTCGTTCGATGCTGTGTCTAAATATCTGCATGAGAATGTGCCACTGAACATCGGCCCTCTCTTGGATTTGGAGCAGAGAATAAACGCATACATCACTGAACTACAGGAACATGCTGGAAAAATATTTTCCTTACAACATGAACCAGCATATCTAAAGGAACATCTTATTCCACTTGAACAGAGTAACAGGCATTTTAGTTTTTGTTCTCATAGGAGCCATAGTTAGAAAGTGAAAACAATACTTTATCCCTTTAATTAAGGCCTGCATAACTGGTGATTTCTTTCCACTTCTTGGGAACGGCTTAGCATTGTAGCAAAAACATTTATGGTTGTATATCCAAATTTAGAGCACAAAGCTTGAGTTTACTGAATTCTAGAAATTTATATAAGATGAAGCATGCACATTAGAAAACTGTCAGGTACTGTGTTAAAGACATTGTTCAAGAGAAGTGATTCTAGATTGTGCTAAGGGAAGTAGTGCTTCAAGAGTAAATATTGATGACAGGTTCAAAGTGTAAAATCAGCAATGTAAGAATTCAGAGGTCTGTGTATAATTGTTTTTAGTAAGACAGTAAATGCCAGTATCAGAACTTCTTTTTCAGACATCTAAGAAGGATAGAACTGCTACATGATGGGCTGGGGTATGGGGGTGACAGGCTTCTTGTGTGTGCTCTGTCAGTGCTCTCTGTACCTCAGCTTCCTGCGTGTAAATTTGTAAACAAAGTCCAGACAAAAGTCTAGAAAGGCATAAGTCATTCTGCACAGATCTTGGTATTATTAATTAAAACTAAAAGAGTTTTCTTGTTTATTTAGTACACTTACCAGTCATTTCAGTGATACAGTAAGACTGTATGCAGTATATTGTTTTGTTCACATAGACATTTAGATGTAGATCTAGCTAGGTTAAAAGTCATTGCCTGATTAGAGCTTTTAGTTGATAAAATCATCAATCCAGACTTCTAGCTAGCTATTGCTATTTTTAAAGCCATTGCAGCTGAGCAAACTGGTGCAGAAGGAGTTCTGAAAAGTGAGATGGGGAAAGCAGAGGTATGTTACCTGTTTTAAATCTTATTTTCAAGTTAGAGAGGGAAGACCAAATTTTCAAATCCTTTTCCTTAAATTCAGAAGTGAGATTTTTACCTATCTCTGGATGTTGGTGGGAAGGAGGGAAAAACTTGCAAAAGTGTATTTTCTCCTTTATATCTCCAAGAGTGATTTGTCGTATTATGTCAGCTGTCATCTCAATTTTAGACTGTTTTGTCTAATCTGAAGTATATTTTCAGTTCATAATTTAAATCACGTTAGCTGAATATTGTAAATCTCCTTGTGTGAGGTATATGTAGCATTAATTTTGAATTATATGTTTAAACATTTTCAGGTTACCCAGTCCACTGTTGATGAGTCGAAGTGTAGAAATGTAGAGGTGAGCTTTATTGCTAAAAAAAAAAGTACACAGCATTTGGTTTTATGAACATACTTTGTCAGTGAATGGGAAGTCAAATATGTTTGATACCAAACCAAGGGAAAGAAAAGTCTTGATACGCAGATATTCAAAAATCATTATCTTTTTTTTTTCTAAGATTATATAAATTTATATCTGTTGCATAAGGGAAATTCCCAATACAATATAAATATGATGGCTTCGGTTGACACATGAATCTTCATGGCCTAGTGTTTTGGGCTTTCCAGCACGTTCTGGATGAGAAGTTCAAGGAGGAACAAATGTGTCTCTGTGATGGCTTGGCATGTCAGGATCTTGGTATTTCTTTGAAACTGGTTGGGCTTAATATAAACAGTTTCTTTATATGAAATATTAATGCGAGTCCTTCAAAATTGGGTCCCATTAATAACTCATATGTTAAGTGATTTTATTTTTTTAATATAAGACTATACCACATTTGGCACTGGCCTTATTAAAGCCCCTTTATATTTCAGTTTAAAAATTGATATGTAAAAAAAAAAAAACAAACCCATTTAAATTCTTCTGAGAGATCTCAAAAATTTCAGAATGTAGGTGTTGAAGCATGTTTGCCTCTGACACATCAGCAAATGGGACAGGTTTTCCAGAGAGTTTGTGAACTCTACACACTTGAAGGTTTTCAAGGCCAGGTTGGATAGAGCCTTGAGAACCTGATATGACCCTGCTTTGGGTCAGATGTGGGTCTCTACTCCAACATCCAACACTAGAGGTCCAACCAAGATGTTGGACTAGAGACCCACATCTGACCCAAAGCAGGATTTTGGACTAGAGGCCTTGTGAGGTCCCTGCCAAGGTGGTCTAGGCTATGGTCTGTAATATAGGTATCAGTAGTTCAGAAACTAAATAACAGAGGTGGTACTATTATTTATGTAGTTCTTTGAACACTCTCAGCCAAGCTTGGTTTGTATGTTTTCTATGCTTTTTAAATACAAACTCAGCCATGTCTTTAGTTAAAGGTAACAGCATGTTTTGTGTTATTTGTGAATAGATATGAAGTAGAGGAGTGTAACTGTTTTTTCTGACTGAGGGCTGCTTAACTTCTGTTTGGACACTTCCTGTTATCTGCTGGAAACATAATTAGCAGAATAACTACAGGAAGTACCTCACCAAGGAAAGTAAAAGGCTTGGGTAACTGTGCTCAAGTAGAGGAACAACATTTTGAACCAAGTAGCTTGATATCCTTGCACACATACTCTTTGTATGAAAAAGTCGACTGCAAGTCAGTAACTGTCTAGAATATCATATTTTCAGCCTGGAAAGCCAGTCAGCTCATTTCAAACCAGAGCTGTTCTGGTGGACTCTTACAGACAATGTAATGTAGAAAGTCACTATACAGATTTTGTGGGCGGTCAGAATTTGTATGTGATTGGGAGGTCATGTCCAATGCTAATCGAACAGAGCAGAGATAGCCAAAATCTCTCAGAAATGGTTAATGTCATCTCATATTGAAAAAGTAGTATAAAGTTTAAAAGAAACAATAATCCGTGTTTAAAAAAAATTGGGGTTTACTCACATTTTATGATAGAAATTTTTGAAAGAGCAGAAGCTCACAGGAAGCAAACTTTAGCAAAGACTGCAGTGGCTGATTTTTTTGTACTTTGGCATGTTACTGAGTGTTAAAGAAAAGCAGCTGCTAAGCAGTATTTTTATAAAATGGGGCCATGAGTATGTGAACATCCCTGATATTTCTTTAAATTTGACTTTAGAAAAAGAATGGTTATATGTTTGAGAGAGTATTTTCTCTGTGGAGCAATTGTATAACACAAAGAGAATGTAATAATTAGCTTTAGTTTCTTAACATTTTCTTTTCCTTTTTAGAGCTATAATTACCCCGGTTTCAATGTAAACCAACATTTAGATTTACCAAGACATTTGGAAGCTCCAAAACTTTGGGATTTAGTTATAAAAGCTCAGAATTTCAAAGTACGTTTTTTTTTATATATATATTCATATATGCACACCCATATAAGATTACAGAAGAACACTTTCCTAATAGGTACGCGAACATAGTTAGCACTCATATAAAGTTATCATTAGTCAGTTATTGATATCATCAGATACTATGAAATCCTGATCTTTGATCTATTTTGCATGCTAAATTGTTACAGTTAATTAGCATAAAATAATTTCTGTGACTTTTTACAAAACCTATGATTAAATAGGTTTTATGAAATATAGTGCTACACAGACTGAATTTCACAGTTAATGTGGCAACAGTTAACTACTACATAAGACTGAAGAATAATTTACATATTCAGTTGTTCATATATTATTTTTTCTGATGGAATTTTGACTGCTTCAGATAGTTATAAATGATGGAAACTGTTAATTCTTGTTACTTGTTCAAGTCCAGATAACATCAAGCTTGCAAAACCAAATTTTGCAGGGTTGGAAGGAGACTCAAGATTCAGATTTTAGAGCAGTCTTGGTATACTCTATGTTTAAGGAGTGGTTTTTGGCAGGAACTGATGAAAGCATATGTGCATAAGTGCAACTTTTTTGAGTGAAACTGTTTAAATGTAATCAGAAGTATGCTTGCTGAAATTGTTAGTGCAATATCAATAAACATCAGTAATCACTAGTCCTACAAAATATAAAACATTGTATTTTTTGGTATGAAATCTAGCTTATTTGTGCTCACATGTCAGCTGTGGACCTTATTACTTTCATTGGATAAAAGGCTGATGGTGTTTATAATCTGCATATATTCTAATGAAGATTCTCACCAAGCTCAAAGAAGTTTCTGTTTTCTTTTGGCTTGTGTTAAGAAATGAAATATCTTGTCTTTGTCATTTTTTGGTTTGTGTTGTGGTTCTAGGGCTTTTAAATCTTTGCAGTTGGGATAAGGAATATTTTTATTGTTGTTTTAACAGAAAGATGTTCTTAAAGTTTGGAGAAGTTTATTTCTCTCAAAATCATCTATTGCAGTGTTTCAGGATTCTTTTTGGTGGTGGTTTCTTCAAAAGTTTAAGGTATAAATGAATTTAAAGCATTTTAGAACTTTTATAGTCAAAGAAATAAGTTGTAGATTCTGCAAGTGCAAATCTGTAAATGTTTTACTGACTGGACTCAACTCTAGTCATAAAATTACCTTTTCATACAACTTCAAACAGCAGTAATTGAACTTAAGATAATTGAGTTAGTAGGTTTATACCATGAAGCTTAAAATAAACCTTTATGCTAAAATTGTTTATTTTACTTTGTGTAATGATGGTAGGGTTTATGTAAGATAGGATTTTGGAATATTTAGGTTAAGAACATAAATCAAAGCAGTATAAATTCTGTTACCCCAGGTGACCACCATGTTCTTTATTAAGAAGAGAAGGAAAATGTTCATATGGTAGGAGATTGTGCTTAGGTGCACTGGCTTCAGTTCAACACACCACTTAGATACCATCTTAATTGTAGGATTGTAGACTTAACATATGCTTCATATAATGCATATAATGCTGTGCTGAATCAGGAACTACTGCAATAAAATAAAGAAAACATCTATGAATATATTTAAAAAAAATATTGCAGAAAGAGGCCAGGTTAAGTATTTGTTTTTTAGTGGTATTCCTTTGTATTTTCAGTGCCTCACATCTCGGGATACTTAGATGTCATACATCAGTATTTAAGAACACAGCCCTTTATGAATTTGTGTTTTTACCTTTATTCCTATTTTTTTCCCTTTGGAGCCCAACCAAGAAGAACAAGACCATTTATTTGACAGAATTGCAGACAGTTTTGTGGCACTTTTTCTTGTTGTTCCCAGGGATACTAAAGATGCTTTTTTTCAGGTAACTATACATTACCGTTAACTATACATTTTTCAGGTAACTGTACTATTTCGGTACAACTATATACTTACTATACAATAGTATGACAGTAAAATTACTTAGTATTTGCAATGATTAGTTAAATATCATGATTATTATCAAGATTAGTTGAAACTATTAGTTAAATATTAAATGAATACGTTATTCTGCAAACTAACTTTAGCCTCAAGTGACTTGTTCAAATCTACAGTTTTAGATCAGTATTCTACGATTTAGTCTTAACTGAGCTTTGACTTATACAATGGTTAAACAAATTATTGAGAAATGCATTGCTATATCAATTCATAATAAAAGCTTGTACTATTTTTTAACAGAATAGATTTGTGATAACAATGTTTTACTTGAATATTTTTGCATTAACTTAAAAAATTGCAGTACGAAAGCTGTTTGTAGCCTTGTCAGATATGATGTTGTTATTTTGACAGGTATATCCTGATTGTTTGTCACAAGTCATTTATGTGGCTTTCTGTGAAGCATTCCCAGAATCCATTAAATGTTTTGATGATGATTTTAAGGATGAATTAGTAGATTTAATTTTTCAGTGGATATCAGGTACTGATAATTTTTTGTTCCTGGTAATTTATGTCACCATGATCATAACTGTTCCTATGAAAGATGATTGAAGTTATGTCCATGTTATTTGTCAGCTGGATTTAAGTCAAAAAGTCCCTCTTAACTTCAAGGACAAATTTAATTGTGAAAATCCAAAACCTTTATTCATTCTGTGTTACAACTATGAACATAATAAGAGCTCTAATGTTGGTCAATTTTTAGAAACTTACTATGTCTCAGTTTGATGAATGTGAACAGATAATCTCTTTGTAGATGCTGACTTTCTGGATGGTACTGAAATGTGAATTTGTTATTTTAAAGATTATATGGACTGCAATCCAGTGCAAGCCTTATTGTAGAATGAGTAGCTTTCAGCTGTTTAAGTGCCTAATTACTGCAGAATTGTTCAGCAAGGATATAATGATACTATAGGATGTATCTTTTCCAAGTGAGGCTGTGAATGCAGAGTTTTTTGCTGCTTTCATTGAGATGCTCTATAGAAGTATTCTACAAGAATCAGTGGTAAGCTCATTAATGCAGTCAGAATGGAAGCCTTAAAATTCAAGGCCTAAGCCTATAAGTGCCTTGAAGTATAATAAGCATAGTGAGGATTTGTATTTTATTGGTTAAAGTGAAAAACTAGATCTTCCTCCTTATAATTGTGGCCTTGAATTTTTTTCTATATAAAAAATGGACAGGTTATATAAATATTATTAGATTATACCTGTTTTAGAGTCCTTTGCTGCAAATGGTATTATTACCATTAAGTGTCTGCATGGTTTAACAGTACCAGTTTGTGATTTATAGATTGTATATGTAATTCAATAACCATTCCAAAACTTACATTTGGGGCAGATTTCTATCTATCTCCAGCTTATTTATTTAGATTTTATGACAATGTGGGATTCATTATCTTTTGTGTCAAGGCTGATTGACAAATGCAATAGAAATATGTTTTTGAAGTAGGTACAAAATACAAAAATATTTTCTTAAAACCTTTCTCTCTTTCCGTCACTATTTCTTCAGCAGGATTTTTGTTTTAGTTACAGACAAAGAGAAAATTGTATACAGAAAAAAATTAACTGAAAAATCTAATTTGGAGAAGGTTCGCATACTTCAAAGTCATATGCACCAGATTTCAAGTAGGCCTTGCACTTTGAAGAGTTGGGTAACTCACAGTCTAGTCTGTAATATATGACCACTATAAATATATAATGGGTTGAATTATCTGAAATATAGACCCCCCCCCAAAAAAATCCCACCAAACTCTTGTATCACTGCTATGGCATGGATTCCATGTCCGCATGAAACTTACAGTATATGAGTGGTGCAAAATTCTACTGGAATGAATATTGAAAACCACTGAGTAAAGTAAATTATATATCACTGCCAGAATATTTCACAACCTCAACACAACATGCAAATGTATTAAATTGCCAGTATTGGAACAACAGCAAGATAAAGGTATTCATTCATGTGCAAAACCAAGCAGAAGATCTATATCAAAGATTCTCCAAGAAGCCTTTGGCTTACTTTAAGTAGGTGAATACTAATGTTAACTCAAACAGTTTTGCTCCTAAGCTTAAGTTTGTGCATGGGTATCACAATATGCATGTCTGAGACAAGAAAGAAATAAATTTTAATTTATTTTGGAAGTATTCATAGGGTGATTTTTGAAAATTAGTATCAACATATTTCTAAATTTCAATTTTACTTCTCAGGTCTGAAGCCAAATAAATGGACATGGAGGAAATGGAATCTTAATGGCTTTAAAACAACTGTGGTAAATGGTACTAGCAGAGATGCTCCTACTAATGTACAAGTTAGTGGATCTGCCAGTTCTCTAGCAGCCTGTAAGTCTTGCAAATATTTTTAAACACACATTACACATTACTTAATTCATATTGGAATGAAACTTACGGTGCATCGCAAAATCTAATTGCCAACAGAAATTGTTAGTATTATTTCCCTTTATTTTGCATAGAATCAAAGTGTTAAAGTAATTAAAAAGGAATTGTGAGTTTTGAATGAGTGCTAACATCCTCCAAATTTACTGATTTAGTTGAAGCTCTAAACAATATCACTGTAAGGTATTTAAAGAAGCTACTAATACTAAGTTGCTGGTAACTTGGATCTCATTTTCATTTTTCCGTGCCATCTAGCCAATACCACTTTGTCTTCCCCATCCTGATGGATCAGATGTCAGACTGTTTCATGACTGGCTGCTAGCATGCTGTTAAGATTTATATTAAGCATTTTGTGCTGTTGATTTCTTCTAGCTTGCGTGACCTGATGTGACCTTTTTATTTCTTCAGGCTCTCCAGATTCCTCTTACTGTCTTATTCCCTATGTCTGAAGACACTGTGCTCTTCCTAGCATTCACAACCATGATTTTATGATACTGCTCTTCTCTTACTCGTTCTCTTCCTTCTTCCCCAACCATAACCCAACAGCTTTTCCCATTCTTGCCTACTACTTTGTTTCCATTGACCAAATTATTTACACGTTCTTTTTGGGATCCACTTACTATCTATAGATGTTGCCAAAATTATTGTTGTTGAGAATGCAGTTATCTCTGGCAGCTGCTTATGGAAGTGCATGTGGTATGCTATATTCCATATATAACAGTATGCTCAGCGCTAGCTGAATTTTTTGTGTAGGCTATTCCTTTCATTTGAATTTTATCTTCAGAGTGATGCTTAAGTGCTCTTTTATATGACTTGCTGTTTAAGATGCAGTCATTATAAGCCTACATTTGCATTTATCTAGAAGAAGACTAGAAGTATATCATGTATCACACAATGAGATCTTCTAAGTGCATGAGTGCTAGTGTTCCTGTCCTGTTAAGCAACTGGAGAAAAAATCTGTACAGATGCGGGATTATTACCTCTGATTTTATTTTTATATTTGGAACCTGATAGGGTCTCTTTTGAATATTCACAGTGCAATTCACTGCACTATAGACAGACTGGAAGGTTTCTGTGGATAAAAAATTTATATATACCTGTGAGGAACTATGTATCAGAGACATCTGACTGCAGATCCTCTGATGTTCTGTGATTTCTTGAGAGTTTGTTTGTCCTATAGAGACTGACTTTCCTTCCATGGTGTTAGGTATTAGGGTTATGTTTTATCAGGGAACTGTTAATTTTGTGTACCTGAATTCCTGTATGGATTTTTTTTTTCGCCATGAGCTCATAAACTCTTTCTGTTTTTTGAATAATTTGCCTGGTCTCCACAATAGGAAAAGGTTATTTTTGCTGCAGGGTGGTTCAGAGGGAAGTTTCTATGCATCGAACAAAGGTGTCATTCTGTGATCCTATGATTGTTTATTCCATTAATGTATATTTGTCTACATAAAATAGGAAGATTCTTTGTCAGACTTAAAGATTAGCTGAGGAATTTTTTTTTAATTCTTTATTGGAGAAATTTATCTGAATGAGGATAAGATATCTTCTGAAAGATATGTCAGTGCAAATTTTCAAGGCTATTCGCCCTACTCTATCGGTAAGTCTTCGCTTGCCTCCCAGCTGTTGTCAGTGTCACTCTGACAAGCTTTATTTTCTCTACAGTTATGTTAAATGTTTAAAAGGAAAGAGTAGATAAGCTTCTATCAAAACTAGGCTCTTAATGTCGTAAGGAGTTAAGATATGGAGCCTGCTGGGCTTGGGAAATACTAAGCTAGTGAAATACTGCAGACGTCTCAGAGGAAGGTTCTTGCACATGTTCTTGCATGTGCCATGATTCCTGCAAAGCTCCATCTTGTAAATGTGAGGGAACTCTGTATTTTTACCCAATGAGATGGGCTGTGTGAGCAAAGAGAAAAGTTGCTCTTGAAAATAAGCTGAAAAGGTCTCTACACATGAGCATTTGCCCAAGAACAGTTTTACAGAATCTATTTATGAATTAGCAACACACATTTGTGGCATAATGAAGGGAACTATCTTACTGGTATTATGTACTGCCTGGTAGTTTTTCATCATTTTCATTTTTGATTTTACTGTCTCTTTTCAAATAAAGTTGTTTTGAAGTTGACAGTCAATGTTATTTTCATCAAGTTACAGTCTTGAAAGGAAATTCTTGTTTACAGAATCCTTTTTTTTATGTGTTGTGTAGTTTGCAGTACTGTTTTTTTTTTTTAAATAGAAATGCATCTGCGTTGTTGAGAACAATTATCAGAGGAACATTTGGGTTTAAAAATAATATGCTTTTACAAAACCTAAAACCAATGGAAATGGTTTCCATGATTTTTAAAAATTCCGATGGTCTTGTTTTTATAGAATCATATTTCCTTTGCCTTTTGGATCTTTGTCATTTTAATACTTCACTAGTATAAGAAAACAAGAGTGTGAAATCAATTATTTGTGGAGCAGGTTTGTTAAATCACCTCAGGTGTTTACTATAAGGGACCCTTATGCCCTAACTGAGTCTGTTTTAAGTGCAGTAGTTTCTGAAGTCACTGAGTCTGTTGCGATCTTGAAGTTTATCTTGTAGAAGAGATCAAATGACTTGTTGTTTTATAATGGCAAAATGAAAGGGATGAGCCTGAATTTTATTTATTTTACTATCCTATTCTGCAATTTATCCAATTGCTTTAGGCTTGCAGGATGCTCACAGTTTTGTTTACTAGTCTCATGTTCACATTTAAGACCAATGAGGAGCTGGTTGCTTGTCTGCCCAGTGCTTAATTTTGACCTCTTGTGGTTATTCTGGTAATTTAAAGCTGGTGTGGGTGTATGTTTGATGCTTTAGCGGTACATATTAGATTATACCTTATTTTCTTATGTGCAGAATAGGATGTTGAAAGTGGCTTGCTTAAAGTTATGTAGGAATTTAGTAGCAGAACCAAGCTTCAAAGGCTGGGAAATGAATCAATAAAATTCAGCAATCAGTAGCTGATTACTTGCTTCAGGTTCATCCTAACTGGTGCTGTCCAAGGAAAAATTCTGCCTGAAATTATAGTATATAGCCGTATCGTTTAAAAAAAAAAAAAATCAATGTGAGTAAAAATAATACCGAATTAGCTATAAGAATAAAACATGAAATTGAGATACTTTTAAATAGATTTAGACAATTAAACACATTTTTGGGGGTTCTTTCCTCTGTTTAGACAGATCTAAACTAGAAGCAGGGGTTGTTGTACTTTGTCTTTCAATTAAGACATTAGACATTATGTCTATGATAATTATGCAGTCAACATCACACTATAATCACTGTAGTGTGATATAGACACTATATATTAGTTTGCTGTAACAGCACTCAGTCAAATGTTGACACATTATGAGGAAATATAGATGCAAGCCAATTAAGACTGGTCTGTAGAATGAATGGTTTTCAGTGTTTGTATTGCAAAGCTAGCAAAAGAATATATCAGTTTTGGACATATGAAAATCTATATGACACAAGTCATGCAAGTGACACAAATGCTGTTGACTCCATTAGCTATAGAAAGAGCTTAGTCAGCAAAGGATGACACCCATGACAGAGACCAGTCTCTGATATATATATATATCAGACCAGTTGTTGATACATATATGAAGGGAGCTTGTAACCAGTTTTGCAAAAGTGTCTATAAGTAAGGCACTAAGTAAGGCAAATTGCTAAGAGTTGAACCTCAAAAACAATCATTTCCTATTGAAAGCAGCAGGAGTTTGGCAACCTACTTACCCGAACACCTTCAAGCTTTCTAGACATACCAATATCCACATTGAGGTACTGATATCCACATTTAGGTACCTGGTCTCTGTGAAAATCTGTACTTCACAATGTTCAGTGTTCATATCTTCAATCATACTCACTAAACCACTGTTTTAGAAATGAGTATAAAAATAAGACTGCTGTTGGACTTCAGTCTGAAAACTGTGTACCTTTGTGTCTCATGTATATGCATAGTCATGCAAAATTCTGTGCTTTTCTCGTTATCATTGAAGGAAAATATTTGGTTCTCATCAGGAAGCAATTTCCTCTGATCTGAGTTCTCTTTTTCCTCTGTTTTAAGAGTCAGTCTTTTCAAGTGCCAGACCTCTAAGTAAAAGAGTTTTCTTAATGAAACAAACCAATTGTGGTAAGTTAGGATCTGTCTTCCAAACAGAATTGAGAAAAATCTCCCTTTTTAGGTCTGGAATGCAAGCAGTTATAGAATTTCAGTGTCTGGAACATTTGAGATTTACAAGCTAGCATTCCTCAGGTACTGTGAAGTTATTTACAGAGCTGCAGTTTGAACACATAGTATTTCTAAAATTGTATCTTTTTTTGTTTGCAAAATTTTAATTTCATACTGTACAGTGGTGTTTTATGTAAGACTATCAATTTAAGCCTGTGCTGTTTTTTTTTTTCAGAAATTTTAGCTATTGAAGTTAATGTCATGTTTAAAAACTCATGCGGCTACTTGAGAATGTTCCCTTCTGAGTTTCTGTTTAAAAGGCAGTCTATTCTTTAGAATGATTCTGTTAATACTAGGGGACTTCAATTTTTTTTTTTCTTTTTTTAATTGCTCTTCTCTTTCTCCTTCTGTCCTTCAAGTGAGCATGCAATTTAACTGCTAGCTTTGAAAACTCGTCCACTGGTGTGAACATTGGAACTCAGTTATTAAATGTTAGTAAACGTTAGTAAAAGACTGTAGTGTTAGTTCTGAGCATGGATCTCTGCTCTGATGATGATTGCTTCACTTGATTTGGGGAAAATTATCTAATCTGTAACTTTCATTTCCTACATCTGTTAAGTACTATGAACTAAAAGTGAGGCCATATTTTAACATATCATGTATTTTAAAGGCTATTGAAATTCTCAATTTTTTTCTTGTTATTTATTCAGTTACAGAAGGTATTTACAGCATTTTACGTACCTCTAATGGCATTCAACTTGTTACAGACACAGTAGGAGACAAGTGTCTAGTAACCTCCATTTGTGGAATTAATGTTTTGTGTTGGTCAGAGGGTGGGATTGCATTCCAAATGGCTGTTTTAAGAACAAGTTTGATCTGGGATTCGTTGGGGTAGGAAGAGCTCTGGAGATTTACTACAATGCCTTGTTCAAAGCAGGGCCCATACTGAATTTGGACCTGTTTCAGCCTTTGCCTGGTCAGGTCTTGCAAACCTGCAAGGAATGAGCTTTATAGTTTTCTACAAGGTTCTCCAGATGAAATTAACTCATTTCTGTGTCATAGACTATTTGTCAGCGCTAAAGAAAAGGTAAGAACTAAATAGAACCTTGTTAATTAAATTTAAGAGACTACGTAATGGAACAGTTTCTGGGAAATGTGAGTGGTTATTGAAGGTGGCTAAATAGAATGGCTGTTTAAACCACAGGAGTTTATGTTTCAATTCTAAACCACAGTCTATTCATACTTTGTAATATCTGTGGTAAACATGGAAAAAACCATAGATTTAAGCCAATGCACTGCAGGAATAACAAAGGAATTACAATTGGCAATTGATGGAGGCTATTATAGTCCACTTTATGTAGATTTTCTTGAGCCTTTAGGATTATAAAGGTTAATAATTAATCGCATCCGAACAGGTATATCTGTTTCTTTCTTTTCATGTGAATCAGTTTTCCTGGCATACTGTATGATTGATACTAAGTTTACATTGTGAGGTTATTGATGTTAGAGGCTGTTATGAGGATTTTGGGCATCTATTTTATAATATCCATTAAAATATAACCATTCTTTTTCTTGTAATACTTTGCTGTTTTTCGTCATTATTATAATTTTTCTGATTATTCCTCTCCATTTTTAACGTTCAGAGCCACTGTTTTGAGGCAGTCCCTCTACAGCTGAAAAAGAAGGCTTTTTTGTTGTTCTTTTTTTTTTTTTTAGAGCTGATTTTTCTTAGTTAAAGATACTTGGGAAATTTCTCAATTGGATTGATCTGACTATGCTTTTCTGTTTACCTTTTCCTGTATGTGTTTGAACAGAACAACTTGGTGTTCTATGTGCTTTACATTTATCTACCTAATAAAATGTCAGAAGAAATGGAAGGGAAAATGTTTTTTTTTATGTTTTTTTTTTAAAGGCAAAATACTAATTTTTCTCAATTATGACCCTTCTTCTGCTCAATCAACATAAGGGAGTTAATTGCCCTGTGCAAGGCTTTATGTCTCTGTGCTACTGAAGGATCCCATCATTTGCATTCAAGTGTCTTTTCCTAAGCCATTTATCCACAAGATGCATTTTGGATATGACAGCTCTAAAACCTAAAGCAGCCTTGACTTACTTGAGGATACATTTCTTTTTTTTCCTTCAGGTTTTTATCACATGTATTTTCTGTTTGTTTGCTAATTCTCAGCTTTTGTTGGCAAAGTCTATGCATGTTAATCTCTATTTCATTTTTGTTCTGTCTTTGATTTCTGTTGCCTGTTTCCTATTCTTACAGTTGCATAGATTCTTTCCTTCATCTTATGCGTATTCTGTCTTTCTCCCTTTCTCCGCGCCACAGGAGTGGTATTTTTCTTAACTTTCACACTTACATTCCTGGTGTTTCTGCCATACGTGAGTATTCTTCCACTGCTTAGTTCTGCAGTAGCATGAAAGCTCCTTGGAACATCAGAGAGGATCCTAGCTATGTGTGATTGCTATGGCAGCGCTCTGAAAGTAAGGCAGGGTCTTACCAGCATTTGAAAAGCTATCAGCTTTTATGGCAGAATAATTCGGATAGCTGCGTAAGTAATACCTTATGGTGTGGCAGTCCTCCTCACCTCATCAAAATGCATATTTCGCTGCATTTCCATACCTCATTTCTGAGTGTGTGTTTTTACAACTTCAGAGAACAGAGTGCAGGCCATGTGTTGCCACAGTAGTTTAAATTTGATTCCAAAGGTCTACCTTTATAGCACAAAATAAAGCTGTTAAAGGATTTTTCTAGGAAATTACTTGGGTTCCTTGTAGTCCTTTGTGTTACTTGGCTTGATATTTGGATTGATTATCACATGGATTGATATTTTCAGTTCTTGTTCCCTGGATAATAGTGAATTTAACGGCCATGGTGTGGCAGGTAAGGCACAAAATCTGGACAAACATTGTCACTCTATTCAAACATGAATAAGTTGTTAAAATAATGCAATATGGTTTTATATTAAAGTTTTTTGATAACATACATTGCTATTCTTTTAAAGGAAAAATTAAGGATATTATACTGCATGAAATCTAGTGCTAAAAATTTTTTAAAACGTTGATTCTCATTACAGAAGTCTAACTCTCTCCTTTTCACAGTAAGATCTGAAAGAGAAACTTTGGGAATAAAATTCAAGGATCATTTTGGTAGTTTATCTGAGATTATTCGGTTAGCATCACAGAGGTTTCTGCCACATACCCTGGAATTCCCTGGGTATAAATGAAAAATCTGTATGATGCAACCATCTGGCTCTGGTAGCTTGGGAATTCAGTTCATCTTCAGTCTCAAAAGGGGACTTCTGTTTATCAAGGATATTCTGTGGCCTTTGTTATTCATAAGGACTGCTGAGTGATTCCCCCCACTGAAGGAGAATCATAGTAAGTTAGAAAATCCAGCATGGGGGTCTACAATCCCGCTTTTCCTGACCAGTGAAGGATGAAAGAGAAACCATGTTACAGGTAGTGGACATGAAGTACAGTATAGAAAAAATCATTTTTATTAGTGTTTTCCCTTTTTTGAAAATAACTGGATTTTCCATAATATATAAAATAATATCTTTAGGGCAGTTAATGTGGTAATATGTGCAATATATATTTCATCTTGAATATTGTGAAGAAAACATGTTTTGCATTTGAAAATGTGAAGTCCGTTTATTTCTGAAGTTCAGAAGAGAAACATAAATTTCTGTAATACCAAAATGATCTGGTTAAATTTTTAAGTAGTTACTAGTAGTTACTATAGTTACTAGTAGAAGTAACTAAAACTACAGGAGTATGTACTGCACCATTCCACAGTCCTCAGAAGTTTCCCACACCAGCTCAGATATTAGTCTGTATTGAATTTTACTATTCATATGTTTAGCAACCTTTGATATTTCACATACAAGAATAACAGGCTGTAATTCTTAATCAGGGAGAGCACAGTTTGGCTTGTTAGATTTCTTGTATTGATTTTGTTTTGCTTGTGCATTTCCTTTTATTACTTTTTTCTTAATTATGAATGCACATGCCATCATCTTCCTGTTTTGAGTCGTCTGTTGACAGTGATGGTACATATAGTAATCCATATGATAAAGCATATATCCAAAGTGTGAATTGCCAGTGGGGTTCAAGAATGAGTTGACTGTATTCTTGCATAACCCATAAAAAAGATCTTTGGAAGAGCCTATGTTCTTGGAATGTATTTCTGTTGTAATTCAAACTTCAACAGAGATTCTAAAAACAAACAATCTCAGTGAGATTTTTTTTTTTTAATTTTTATTTCAGAACATGAACTAACCTATTTTTTTAGGTCTAGAAACTTTAGCTTGTGTATTAGTGTTGATCGGGGTGGATTTTGTTACAGTGTTTATATATTCACATAAGGTAGTTCAGACATGTACTTAAAAAGCAAAGTTACTCTTTTCAGTGAACAATTAGTAGATAAAGTAGTAAAAGCACGGTGAAAGTTTACTGATGTAGCTGTATGCACAAATATTTCTGAACAGGTCAACTTATTGTTACACTTTGATATTTGATGTGAAAGTCAAAAACATAAATGATTTCCAAGCTAAAGTACTTGTTAAGCAAGGATTTGTTTTAAAAAATTGTTGAAATCCTTGTAAACAATGTTTTTATGACTGTAAGACGGTAAAAAAAGTATCTATATGATTTGTAGAGAACACTGATTGGTTTTAGACACTTGTAGTGGAAAAGAGAGGATTTAAGTTCTTTTGTAATTAACCTGACTGTATCCCATGCTGGTGGTGATCATCCAGTAGCTGTTTTAGTTAACTTTTTGGTGATCATTATCTGTGCACAAGTATCATAATGACAAGAAAACTTGTAGGCAAGGTAAGCAGAGTGAAATAAGATAACTCCCTGGGACCTAGCTGAACAATTTAATAGCTAGGAAATGAAAATGCTTTATCAGGTCACACTGATTTTGGCTGGAGTTTGAAATTAGTTATGTAGGTTCTTTACCCTGTACCTGTTAGTACAGTTTCAGAAATCTGATCAGGTACCTGTTGGAAATGGAGCTTTCCTTTACCTGATGTAGCTAAGGACATGCTATTAAATTCAATTAGCCTGAGTATGCAGCAAAGATTTTTTACATTTTTACATTGTTCCCTCTGAGACGTCCATTGTGAGATTTGCTGCGGGCTGTCGTTTTTGTCTGCCATCCAATGTATGTTGGCAAGGGGCTTGTGTACTAGACTTTGTGTCTGGTCACAGGGAAAATTCATGCATCTCAGCCAGACTATTTTGTTATTCCTTTAGAATTAAAAGCATATGAAACAGATGCAGCTTAATAAGTTTTTTTTTTATAAATAACATTTAAATAACTTAGAACAATAACGTTCAAATACAACTTAAAATAAAGTTTAATGCTGTAACAACAGAAAAAGCATGTATAACGATGGAAAAACAATATTAAAAGCGGTATGTCCTAATGTCCTAACAGGAATTATACAAAAGATAGGATATGTTACATAAAAAACCATAATATGTCTGAATTTTTGCTTCGTCGTTATATAAAACGCTACTTTGTGAGAAGTGAGATGAAGTACATTATTTATTCCTATTCTTATTTTACATACACTATTTTGAAACATCTTTTAGAGCAGCATTAGGTATTTGTTTCATTAATAGATAGGAAGATTTTGTAGTAGAGTAGACTTAATTTGTCCAAACTAACTCTTTTATATGAATACAACAATAAACATTTACAGGATTATATTTTTTTTCTGATCATATAGTTTATGTATAGGATATCAGTTTCTTGGGGGGAAGTATTTAAAATACTGCTCAACCTCCACGTTTACTATTGACTTGATAATCTGACAACTCATTCCAGCAGCCTTAAAGTCTGACATATTTTACACAACATTGTCATCTGCTTATTATTATTATAGCAGCCATATTTAAGAAGCAGATAGTTTTTCTATTTAAATAAAATATTATCAGATAATCAAGTCACAACTTATTCTTCAGGGTAAATTAATTTAAGAAACTACCCAGTTACAATGACTAAGATAATGATTGTACAACTCTTTAGAATTTTTTACAACTTTTAGTTAGTAAATCTGGTTTTGTGTATATTTTCAAATCTTTTTCATGTAGTCTCTTAAAAATAAACATAAATGCGCAAGTCCAGCTTGTTCAGTTTCTCAGTAGTATTCCAGCCTCTCTTGATACCTTGTCAAATAGTCTCCTTAGAAGTAATCTTCCTGCTGGAACTGTTCTGTATAGATCATTTATGATTAGGATATTGCCAGAGGAAGAAAGTGGGATGCTCTGTGTTCCTTCTTTGTTTTTTTACCTTTCATGGGAACACCTTTGTGGTTTAATGTAACAAACATCTCTTTTCCTTTGTGTGTCCATTTTGCAGAAGCGTATGTATTATAATGGTTTTCTTCAATCAGTTCTATGAAGTTGCAGTCCTCATTGCATACTTTCTGTAAAGAATGAATAATAGTGTGAATTATTTCAAACAAACTATGCAGATGCGACATTAAGGTTTTCTAAAACGGTATATTTTTAAGAGTGTACATGATGGTTGTACACCAGGAAAATTTGTACCTATACCTTTCCATACAGTCGTCCCGACTTGTTCATTGCTAGAAAGTATTCACTTTCCACTCCTTTGATTGCCACTACTCCGACTGCTACTGTTCTGATTTCTAGAATACCTGCAAAGAAACATAGTGAGGTCTGTAAAATAGTTGTTCATTTCTGCAGTCAACTTAAAAGATTTACTTAATGTTCTGTAGTGTTTTTGTATTCATTGGATGTATGTAGCAATGGTTCTGGAAAAGGTATGTGATTACTCAAGTGAAGAACAAGTTAGACTTTTAAAATCTTTTGTGTGTGAGTATTCTGAAGTTGCCATGTTAGTATAAGCAATTCCTTTATTTTCAAAAAAGTCAACATATTTTAGAATTTATCAGCTTCAGGATTTCACTTGGAAGGATTATATACGTAGTCGTCAGGGTTCACAGAATTTGTGTAAAGCCTGTATCTGAAAGACTTGTTTAGCTGTATCATCTCCTTGAGCAAGAGTAAACCTTAGAACTTGCAAATGATAGAAAACAGACCACAGTGTCTTAAAATAAGATAAAGGATTTGCTTGACCCTGCATGCTTTTAAAATGGATAGGAGCTCTAAAGATACCTGCATTTGAAAGCAATTAAAAGCTACTGTGAGATCTTACTCAAATATTTTACACAGAAAACAGAATTATCTTATACAAATTATTTTATATTCATGTGACTGATGAGTATCTGTAACAACTTTTTTACTGTGATTAATACAGTACACTTAGGTTACTTGTAACATAAAATGTATATTTCTGTAAGTTTAAAAAAAAAAGACTGAGCGAAAGCAGGAGGATTGTATAAGATATAAAGGAAAGTTTTCAAATTTAAATATTGTTGTTGTTTTAGGTAATTATTTAGACTTCTGAATTTTAGCTTTTTTTTGGTCACCTACAAAACTGTGTGTCGTAGGATTTGCCTCATTCCCCCAAAAGGAAGGGTCTTTCAGCCAGCCAGCTACAGGCAGGTTCCAGCAGTTGAAAGAGAGATAGTAAATACTGCATTTCTGCCAGGACTATTTACATGTGTTGCTCTTCTTTTCCCCCAAAAATGTTTTGTCCCAAAGATCCAGAATTAACTCCTGAGTGCATCTATCCTTAGCCACTGATCTCATAGTGGCTGCATCATTCCAGTTTCAGTGGGAGTTTGTGTGGTAGAGCCAAACTGTGTTAGACTATCACCTGGCAGAGGGCCTTCCTCTCAAAAAAAATCTTTTTCTTCTTTTTCTTGCATTCAAGTTTGTATTGACTCTTCCCATCTGTCACAAGTAATGATGAATTTTCCTTAGTTTTTTCAAAGATTGCATGAGTATGTTTGAAATTACTCTTTATTTATACTTTTTTTGCTAACTTTTTTGTTTCATTTTACTTTCTTCCTGGTCCTTGACTTACTCGTGTGTGCGCTCTATCCTGTTATTGCTTGCTTTTTTTTCCTATGACTAGTTCAGTTACCTCTTTTCTTGGTATGTGCTTTGCTGGACATTTATATCTGTGTGCACTTAGTTCTGTGCTTCTCTGTAAAGTTAAAGCAACTTTAAATACAACTCTCTGAATTCTTTGACAAGTTCCACTCTGCAGCAGGCACAGCAACAATTCCTGCAAGGGGCAATTTCTAACCGAAACTTAAAAAATTATATTAGCTTTCATTTAAATTTCACTTGAGGAAACCACAGTGAAGGCTGAAAAACAGATGAACATCTGCCTCTAACCAAACAACAGATGAGTGGAGGGGGATCTCTGGGTCATCAAGTCCAGTCCTCTCCTAGCCTGGGAATAACATTGGATAATTCTCTTTTTATAAACTTTGCCAATACTAAATAGGAGTTGCTATTTCTTTGCCCTGAGTATTTCCACCGAAGGCTATTCAGAGCTTGATTTATTTTAATGGCTAGAGACTGTCTAGTAATTTGCCGGCTGCATGTTTTCAGGGACAGCTTATGTTCATTTTTCCTTTTGCCTATGTTGGCTGTTATCGTGAGGAGAGTTCTTTTCAAAAATGTTTCAGTTTTCTGTTTCTACAGCAGTAAAAAGTGGAAGATTCAGATGATTCTGATTATGCTAATAAGAATCAAGATTTCCTTGAGTAAGCTGCAGTTGGCTGAAATCACAACAGTAAGAAATACTGCTACTTTTAAAAAGGAGATGCCAAAAGCTTTTGCCCAAGACAATGTTATTATTAGAATTATACGTTATTTTAGGTAGGTTTTTTTTTTTTTTCCTCTGAAGTGGATGTTGAAATTCATACTAACTTTTGTGAATTACTTTGTTTTGCATTTTGGTACTTGTTTTTATATTTTATTTTCAGTGCAAACGTGAATGTCTTGCATGTGGAAACTTTACAGGAGAGCTTTGCTTGCTGTCATTAAAGAATCAATAATCATAACCATGTTGGTTAACAAATTACCAAAAAAGTTCTTGAACTAATCTCAGACACTCAGTTGAAACTGACTGTAGTTTTTCCTTAGAAGATGGTGACTATAGATACTGGGCGGAGTGTGTTCGACTCTTGGGGTATTTAAAAATCACACAGTTGATATAAAATCCACTAGGAAAAAAAAATCAGAAACAAAAACACCATTTGGGCCAGCACAACAATTTTAGTGGATGGAAATATATCAGTTTTTGAAGATAATTTGCCAAATAAATGAGCTGAGTTTACTGGCAATGTCATCTAGGATGATGGCCTCTCAGTGCTTTACAAATTTCTGGGTTTATTCCATGACTGTGACCTGGAGGACGGGGCTGTACCTTGGTCTGGAGATCTAGGTAGAAAAACGGTGGGTTTTTTTGCTATCGCACTGATGCAGAATTGAACATTCTCATGTCAGATGGTACTTTCTTTTCAGCACATGGTGTTGAATAGCATTGTTGTGAATCACCTGATATTGGTATCTTTTTCTGTTGTAATTAATAATTTCACTTTTTTTTTTTTTTGGCTTTTAAAACGTATTTTTAGTAATACGTAATAAAACATTTTAATAATCACATTTTCTTAAGGTAAACTTTTGCTTGTGTTACTCTAGAATCTTTTTGCAAATAATGTTAAACAAATTTCTAACTGGTTGCAGCGATTGCTAACTTGGCATGGCTTTATGTTTGCCCACAATATCCTTCATCTCTTATCTTCTCTGAAGTAATGAAAGCATTGTGATTTTGGAAGATGGGGGGTGGGGGATGTCATTAATCATTTTACTGCCAGAAGGCTGAAAGATTACAAAAGCATAATATAAACAAGTTCTTCATGCTTCTGAGAGCTGTAAAGTAAACAGTAAGTGCAGCAAGTTACTGAAGACTGAGTAGATGGGAACAACCTGCTCAATGAAGCTTCTTTGGAACAAAAATAAACCAAAACCCTGCTGAGAATAGACATTTTTTCACCTGCTAGGGAGCACGAAAACATAGAAGGAGATTTTAGAGTACGTATTTTGTTGAGTCTCTCATCAGCTGTTTCTTTTTTCGTGATATTTCATGTATTGCTGATATTTGTGGAATATTTCATTGTGTTTTCTGGTCACTGCTCCTGCATTTGTTAGTGTTAATATTTCTGTAGACAGTAATATGAAGAAAAAGTTTGTCATCAAATACATTTTTTTTTAGGCAGGCATACAGCAATTTTATCCCAGCATTTTTTTTTCTATTAAGTACATAAATAAGAGAAGATATTTAGCGATTAGCCAGAATTAGCTGGAAACTTAGCTGCTGTGGCTTTTAAGACTACTATATGCTGGAAAGAAGGAAGGAATATCCTCTTTAAAAAAAAAAAAAAAAAAAAGGCCTGTGTTAAGAGACTTTGTATCCATGCATGCCTTTATTGCTCATGCATAGACTATCTGAAGCACTCTGGTTATAAATATGAGTAAAAATGATCTGCATATAAACAATAGATCTGTCAAACATTTTCAGTAGTCCAGTTGAAGCTACCGCTTCAGTGCGGTGCCAAACATCTGGATATCATGGACAAATGTCCAAAGCAGTCAAAATTCCTGTTTTCCTCCTGTACCTATTTTTCCAGCAGGAAAATTGTAGTTGTGTCAGGAAACATGAGAGACGATACAGATATATTCCTCAAGGACTTGATGCAGCGTATTTTTTTGGTCGGGAAGCTCGAGTAGCAGAGTTTGCTTCTAAGACCGCGTGTCTGTATTCAGAAGAGCTGTTTGGTTAAGCATAAATTACTGATGGTTAATTCCTCTGCATGCAATTCTTCGGACACAAAAGTAGTAGGCATGCTATTTAAAACTTCAACTATTTGATAAACAGAAACCATCTATTTTTCCACTTTGAATTTTGCTCTATTGATCATTTTAAAGATGGATTTCTTGAGATTGTATTACCTGTAGTTTTCTTAGCTGTTTGTTAGACTCTGCAACAGTTTAATACATGGACTGCTAGATAGGACAACTTAATAATAAACCATTAGATTGGTGCTGTGCAACAGCTGACAGGTAATATCGTTATGTAAGTTAAGCCATGTGAAGGTTTCTGAAGGAAACCACCAGCTTGGTAACTGCTTTGAAGAGAGCATACAGAGGATAAGATGAGAACCAAATAGAAGAAGGTAAACACAATAAGGAATTAAAATGATTGTTGAGAAAAGCTGCTGTTTTACTTACAAGATCTGTTCCTTGCATTTCTACTTAGACTTGTGAGTGTTTACCTTTATGACAGAAAAGGAAGGAATAAGCTAAATTCCGCTCTTAAGTCTGCATTGTTTGAAGTATTTATTCAGTTTCACTTGCATCATCAAACATATAGTTTGACCTTCTGAATATGTATTACTAGTGCAAAGAAAAGCCTGGTTTGAATTTCCAGGCTGATGTTTAGGAAATGAACCTCTCTTATAACCCTAACCCATTTAATCTGCAATCTGAGTGAGAAATATTAAAATACCTTTTCCAGTTACTTTGAGAAGTGAATGAGAAACATAAAATAGTGCACATAACCTTTACCAAGTATTCTCAACTTATCTCCACTAAGCATTGTAGCAAGGATTTCAGTAACAATCTTCTCTTGACTAAAAATGAATACGATTCTGTATTGTCAAAAAGAAATTGTTCGGTATGTCTGAGAATACTTCTCTTTATTGTTCAACCTCTTGGAATATCCCTTAATTTTACATAGGCTTGTAAATCAAAGGAAAACTTCCCTCCTTTTTGTAAATGATAATTTAATAAGAATTGATCTGGAAAATTCTGACTCTAAATTGCTTTTCTCCTAGGCCTGTTTCTTTGGATAGTTGGCACTTCGAACCACTCTTTTTCCAGTATGTCTCTACATCTAATCCTGCATACACAAAGACCATGACTTTTTCACTTAAGCGGATTGTAAAATTTTGGAACTTTTGCAATTTAGAGGTCTGTCTTGTGGACAGCAATAGGCAGTATCAACCACTGCATACCATGCCCCAAGCAAGCAGAGACTCATGAATTTCTTATTAAACTCAATAGAATCTTTCACTTTTGCTGATCGCCACTGTGCACTTCGTATAAATATTTTCTTGAACAGCTTCTTATACAGCAGTTAGTCACTTTTCATTTTTGCTGGAAACTACATTGTGGTAAGAATTGCCTTGGAACTAAACATATGTTTATTGTGGAAAAAAAAGTGTATTTTTAGAATTAATAGTACCCTATAAAACTCAAATCTTAATCTTCAGTCTGCACATAGCACTCTTTTATTTTGACATTAATAATTAATTTACTGATGTTAAAAATTGGGGGGGGGGGGGGGGGGAGGAAGGGAGGGTAGAATCACTGTTTACAAAAGATAATAGTTTCCAAACTGTAAGAAAATAAATGGTTTAAGAGTTTAGTTCTAAAATTACACAACAACATGCTTTCTCTACTGCTTAAGTCAAGGATGCTCGTAATCTTGGAGATTCTGTGTTAGCTTCACTAGAATAAATGATGCCTTTAAACTCTTCAGGGTTTTGGAAATCTAGCCTCAAATTAACAAAACCGATACCACTGTTCTATCTAGAATCTAATCACTGTTCCATTTGGTATTTTCATCCGGCAAAAGCCCGTTGTCCTGGTATTTATTCCCTAGTATCTTTGCTGATTGTTCTGAACAATTTCAGTTCCAGGTGAATTTCTGTGATATTATGGTTTACACCTGCGTTAGCTGGCTGTGAACAGTAGTAAATGCAGTACATTATTATGTAAATATTAGCTGGTAAATGGTGATAGACTCATTTCAAAGTTAAAGGAGACAAAAATACATTTAAGTCAAAAACTCTTCATTCTTTATATGACATGTTTGCTTACCCTAGACATGTACCTGTTTTGTTCTGTGTATTGTACTGTCTGCAACTATTTCTGTCACAGCTTTACTTGTTTCTGGTATAGGCTTTACAGAAGAGTGTCATAGCCACATACTGAAGACAGACCAATCTAAAATCTCCTTTCCTGTTTTTTTTAGGATTATTTAGAATTACACATTTTTGCCAACGTTAGCAAGAGCTAATTTAAATGTTAACAAATGATCACAATGATGTTCTCAGTGCTGAAAACTGGAAAATCTGTTTATATACAAAGTAAAATGTGTCCTTAATAACGAAAATGTTTTCCAGATATAGCTAGTAGCCGAATTATTTCAAATAACTAAAACTGAGCAAGCGAACACACAAGAAGGCGACTGTAGTATTCCAGAGCTCAAACTTACATTTTAGAGCCCCTAGCAGAAGAGCGGAGAGATTTAAATGATTCGAAGCTTTGTACAGTAAAAACTTGCCTGACATAGTTAAATAACTTCATTCATAAACAGTGCAATCTGTAGTGCAAGACTTCTGGACTAAGTACTTAATATAAAAGGTAGAGCAAATACTTGAGCAAATATCAACATGAACTGCAACACTGTTTAGTTCAGTTTCCGAAGCCAGACATCTGAATACATTAATCACAACATCTACAAGAACACAAGCAGGCAGTATGTAATTTTTTTCAGGGTTCAAAATGCAAGAAACTGCAAAGAAAGTCATGCTAACCCCTTGCTGCACCATGGAGTGGGTAGTGATAGAAACCAGCTGGCTCATTCTTAAGTCCTTCAGAACACTGCTGGACATATATTTAGATGATACAGTCTCTCAAATTCTTTGGGTTTGCTGATGACAAATAATTCAGATTTTATTTGAACTTGCAAAATCTACATTAGACCAAAAGAAATGTAGGTTAAATTAAAATAAATTAAAACATTCTAAACAAAACCTGAAATGATCAATTCATCTAATCCAATTCACTGATTAAATGAAGATTTTTGAACCTGGAGTTTTCTCAGGTCTTGCTCAGTACAGGGTTCAAAATGGATATTTGCTAGTTATTGAGCAGGTTCAGGTAGTTTAGTTTGAGCTCAATATTGCCTTAATTATGTTGTTTATTTACTTCTACTTACAAACAATTTTACCAGTCTAAAAATTCTTTGTCTAAGGTGAAAGTGTGACTGTGCGGAAATCAGTAGGATGTTTGCCAGTGACTTACACATTTACAGAAATTCTCTCTGTTTACATCCTCAGATGTTTATAAATGTTACTTTCCTCCAATTAATCTCTAGTTGACTTCTAGCTCTACAGCTTCATATCAAAACTGAAAAACAGCATCAGCAGCAATGGAGGAAATTATTCCTTTCATTCTGGATCAACTGTTACTGGAACAAATTACCAAGGGAACTGTAGCCAAATTTCTCTATTTTTTTCCATGTTTTATAATTTAGCTTAATTTAATGAATTTTCCAGATTCAAAATTGATCTATTTTGTTGTAATGATCTCAAATACTAGGATGTAGAGAAAATCAGCTGTTAGTGTTTTAAGTCCAATGGTGCAAGTATTGATGCATGCAATTCCCAAGATGTAAATAATCCTGTAGTCTGTGAAAATACTGTTGTGCCTAGTGTCATGTAAATATTTTCTAGAATGAATCCTTTATAGTACCATCACCTGTTGTCTGTAGTGGATCCTGAAATATGATGGCTTTCTAAACACATATGCCTCAGCTATATAAATTACTATTTTTATTTTAGCACTATGAGCTGACAGTTCTTTTTTCCAGAAGGATGTTATCAAAGCTGTATTACATGTGGTGACCATGAGACCTGATTTGAGATTGCTCATGACGCTACCCAGAGTTTAAGCAGCATCTGCCAGCTGTGTTACCTTTGCCATGACTCAACCACAGCCCTTCTGCACTTAGCTTTCCCCACCCATGGAACAAAAGCAGCGTACTGGCTTTCAGGGCAAGTTACCTTTATTCAGAAGCTGTTCAGTGGGATTCTAGAACTAGGGTCAGCACACTTCCAATGTGCTATTATATAATGTTGCTATGTTCTGAAGAGAAATTACCAGTCATAGCTAAAATGTAAAATGTTATGAAAGAAATTACTAAGTAGTTAACATAAAACATAAACTTAATGATACATTTTTTATTATGAATTATTGGTCTGTATATAGAACCTAGTTTCCCATTACTTTTGGACTAATCTTGTTGTATCCTCATGTGTAAAACACTACAGTTACGTTTCTTTCAATGAAATTATGGTTATTTATATCAGCTAAAGATCGGGGCGGGGAGAGCTTTGAAGATAAAAAGCTGCCTTGCATTTTTATCAGCTATTCCTTCACACTACCCCAATAACTCCATCTACAGGATAGTTCAAATGAAGAATTTTATTTTAGATAGGGAGATAGGTGGTCTAGCTCCATGTTTATTTACTGTTAAATCCTTAAAAACCGAGTTCTGCTTGATGCTTACTCCTGCAAACTGTATTAGTTTGTTTTCTTGGATCCCAAGGCACACAGGTACTATATCACTAGAGTGGGATTGTTTATGATAGTTATCTTTGACCAGTCTGTTGAAATATTTATGATACTAAAGTCAGCTCCATCCTGGCAGCCATGTTACTATGTTGGTAGAATTCCAAATTTCCCTGTCTTAGCAATATTCAAGCATCCTCTTTGACTGCGGTGTAGACTACAGTGGTATAAGACATACTTTTCTCTTGATCGTGAATAAAATGGAAGATTTTGTACCACACAGGCATTTGATAACATCTTCAGACTGGAGTCTTTGGTTTCTCTGCTGCAATTGACTTTCCTATGTCTTGATGTTGGGAAGACCTTACAGGTAAGAGGTAAGCAATTTATAGAAGAATATATATCTACTATATAAAATCTGGAAAGCAGGTGGTCTATCATATGTAGGTATTTGAAAACATGCTCTTCAGTTAGCAAACTTAAGCAGGGACCTTGTTCAAGCAGGAAAAGTAGGAAGCAAAAGTAACATGGTAGTGATTTCTTGTAGGGTCATAGGGCTAGAAAACTCAAGTCAGGGTTAGTGGATTTTACTATTAGCTTTTTTTCTGGGCTGAAGCGTAGAGGCTACATGAGCAAGTAAAGGATTTGGGGCAGCTTTTCTCCTTATGGTACTATGCTTCCCTAGTGATTGTAATGTGAAAGATAGTCACTGTGTAAGCCTAAACTCAGCAGAAAATTTTGTCCTATCAGAATTCTCTTGAAGACCATAATGTTAATTCCTCACTTGACTGAGCAAGTACTGGTACATTCTAAAATACATCAAAAACCTTGTCCTTTGTTAAGGATTTTTCATGGTTTTCTGCTCTGGATGAAACGAAGTACTGGTACATTCTAAAATACATTAAAAGCCTTTGTTAAGGATCTTTCATGGTTTTCTGCTCTGGATGAAACAATTAGATGTATTCCAGGAACTTAAAGTAGTGAAGAAATGTTTTCTTTTTTGCTGTACCTCTTTGCTTTGTGACTTTGACTGTATTGCGATGAAAAGTTGGAGAAAAAGTAACAAAAAATGGAGGAAAAATGTTGGGTTTTAAATACTAAAGACCATTGCTTGACTACTAGATCAGAGAGAGCAAAATTACTCGAGAGTTGTTTGTAAGATACAAATAAGTAAGTGCTGGCTTTGAAATCAGAAGAGATTACTGGTGAAATAGGGATTTAATTTTTCTTTATGTCTACTCTGTCAGGGTATTGAATCATATTTTAAAGAGGATAATTTGTAGTACCAGTAAATTTTATTTGGCATCCTGAACTATTAGTAGGAGATCAGTTAACAAAACTTATGCTAATTTTGGTAGAGCCAGACTTTTACAAACTGCACATATTTTTCTCTTTCCTAATATGGGTCTTTCAACTCCTGAGCAAACTTTTCCTTGATGAATCACAGGGTTAGATAGCTTTTCCACTAGTCAGTAACTTAACTCCTCCACAGCTGTGCAATGTTTCTTTGCTTTCAAAAACAACTCTTTAGACTATTAATGATAGTTCATTGTATTTCATCACTATGCCAATATGAACAGAAAAGACAAATCTTGACACTAGGCTGAAAAAAACTGCTTGTGCACTTTGCAAATGATTGTTTTTTCAAATTGATTACATCTCTGTAGTTATTAAGAGTGTGTTTCAGACAAATATTGTGCAACTGAGAAGGGAATGTCTTCTCTCATAGAAACCTGTGCTAATGCACTAAGCATGGCACAGTCCCCTGAAAGGGTTCAGGTCAGGCTTTTTTTGTACAAGACGGCGTGTGAGATAGAACGCAGCACGTGTAATCACCAATGCCGATGTATATATGATTCTCAAGGGATCCCCTGAGAGACAGGTTTGGGATGGAGCTGCCAGATAGATGTGAAGGGGAAAATACGAAAAAACAGCATTTCATTTGGTGGGCCACGAGCCAAAAGAGAGTGAACTCTCAGAGCAGGAGCTCTGGCAATTCCACTTTTGCTACGCCGAGTTCAGCTGAAAGTACATGGAACTGAAATGTTGAAGTAGGAAAGTCCGCTTCATGATCGGGAGACAATCTAATAAGCCAAATCTTCAGTATAGAGGCAGAAATATTCAGCATTTTCCTGCACTTCCTAGAGTATGGGGAGTGTAGGACACATGCTAGGTTTGGAATTCACACAGCTAGTTCTTTGTGGAGGTAAATATGATTACTTATGTAATTTGTACAAAACTAAAATATATGTATATATATTTTTTCATACATGGATGATTTCATGTGAGATACCCCAAACAAGAAAGTGCTCACAGTAAGAAAGAGAGAAAGAAAGAAAAAGAGAGAAAGAAAGAAAAGCTCTGCTAATGGAAAAAACAGGAGTGGAAAAAAAAAAAAAGATTTTCTAATATCAGGCATGACATATTTTGGTATCTAAGGAAAAGTGACATTAACATGTATTTTTATTCTGCCAAAAGCAGATATTTGTTGCACCCCAAATAGTAAAAATTTTTGAAAAATGTCTTCGCTATACTTATATATATATTCCATGCCTAGACTACTTAGAAGAATGTGATGAGTTCCAGTGCCTATATGAGTAGAAAATAATCAGAGCTCTGTTGTTCACCACTTAATTAAGAATTTTATGCCTCCTACGTTACAAATCACCTTCCAAATTCTGATTTTAGAATAAGTGATGATAGTGTTAACATTTTGTATAGACCAATATTGATTCCAGCATTCCTCTGGAAAAAAAAAAGTGCCATTTCAGAATTTATTAGATTATTCAAAACATTTCCAGAACAGTATGATCAAAATAGATGAATTCAAACTAAAAACACTGGATTATTTTGTTAAAAAATTAGTAGAGCATGATTTCCTTAAAAGATGTGGTAATAGTTTCCTAGAAAGATGTGGTAATCCTTTTTAGTCTTCAATATTGTTGCATGACAGTTAGGTTCAGTATCATAGACTGAATTTTTCAAGACACAAGAGCAGAGAGAAGTGAAGGCAGTTCAGTAAGCCTCCTGTGGTATTTGCAGTCAAGTTATCTGGGCACCACTTTGCTTATTAGGACATTCTATTTGAGATAGATGTATAATAATTTAAAAGAATGGTTTTATTAATAGTTGTATTACTTCTGTTGCTTAAGAAGCTTTTAAAGGGGTGAGTAGAGGTGCCTAGGTGATTAGGACTCAGGCTATTTACTTTATAACTTGAGCAGACTCTCTTAAGCCAACTCTCAATATTGACATCATGTTTGGTTTCCTGTGAACTAAATGAACCACTAATGACTTCAAACTCCAACACGATTCACCCAAACGTACGGCTGGTTTACCAGTAGCAAGGTAGAAGAACATCCCCCACCTTTATCTCAGTAGGAAAGCTTGCAGCCTGGCTGCTGAAACAGTTGCACAAACTGCTGTTTAGCACCCTGAACACATAGTAGCGTTACTACAGGGTGGCAGGATGTGAAAGAGAGCAAAAGGCTCAAAAAATTGTGCATTTGATCACAACATCAAGGAGGGTTGCTTACAGGGAAAAGGCTCTCGCTCTACTTAGAGATATATATAAAATCCATGTGTTCGTACTAAGAAATTTTGTATTTCCTGAACTTACATAGCTGGTATTCCTAGATCAATGTAATGATCTCGCCAATAACAACTTAATAGCTATCGGGAATTTTCTGTCTAATGTTGTACATTATGTGCGGTGCCTGTCTAAGCTGTACCTAAGCTACTTAAAAAGGAAACAAATGAGCATGGTGGAATTAGAGTTGCTCTTGTTGGTGGCAGTTGTGCTTTCCAGCTGTATTAGTACTCACTGCACTTTCAAGAATTAAGTAATCCTTTCTGGTTTTCTTCAAATTTTTTGCCAGGGAATAAAGCATTTGTTACTGTAAGTTCTTTTGCAGCAGAAGCTATAATAGGAATGGATGATACAGGTTCATTCTCTGCTATGTTACCTTCCGTATCTGAATTAGCTACATCAGCATTTGCTCATAAATCTTCATGCTCAGTGACTAGCTAGAGAGCTTGAACATTGTCCCACTAAGTTCATGTAGACCACTCAGAAGGTCAGTCTGTCCTTGTAATGCAAACAGTATGGTATGTGTTATGTGGGGATCTAGAAAACTCTCCTAGTGGGCACATTTCTGTGCACCTGACAAGCACAAAAATCCTTGCTTACAGTTTTGCATACAAATAGCCTACAGAATCATGATACTAATTCACCTGAGCAGCTACGGGACATCAACTGCATGTGCAGCTGTGTTAAGATTTGATGCAAATGTGCTGCTCTAGATAATATGCATGCTTATGTATAATCATTTCTGTCATTAACAATCATAAAGTTCTTCATTTAGACATGTTATCTGTATATAATCACTTCTGTTTGATTGAATTGTCAAATCACATTTGACATTTAAAGGTCATATTTTAAAAAAATCCCTGTAAATTAGCACAGATTACTAATGAACATATGATTCCTATTAGTGTTTTCCTTTTTTTTTGGAAGACATTGTCTTCTAGCTAGATAGGCATCACTTGGTACTTCCCAAGTATCAAAATCACTTGAGGACAAGTCTTATCCGCTCCTTTTTACAGGCTACAGCACCTCCCAGTGTCTATTAGCATACTTAAAATAAAGGAAGACAGTTTACCAAAAATGGAAGTAAGATAAGGCATATGTGTTAATTAGAGTTCAAATAGTGGTGTTAGGAGACTCCATCAAAAACAAAGAAACAAACAAAAAATACCAAGCAGCTAATGGGAGTATTTGAAAAATGCTTTAGTGGAGATGAGTAAGTAATGTTCGTTATTCTCCCCTATTTGGAAGTTCTTGTAGTTATAAGTTTTGTGGCACGGGCATGCTACCGGTGTTTTCATTTGTGATTTTGAGGTGATCTGTTGATGTGCTGACTGTGATGAGTTTTGAAAGTCAGTGTATTGAAGGAAAAAAACAAAGCAGTGTTTTTAACGAACTGGCAAGTTTCTTTCGTTGTCTTGGCTTGTAGTTTTTAATTTGAAGTGTTAGATTCCACTCTGACTTAGAATTTAAAAAAGCAAGTCCTCAGTTGCAGTAAGTTGACTTTGCTCATTTTAACTGGCCTGTATGGATTTACTTGGCTGTTTATCTGATTCAGCCTGTTTAGAGTAGTGTAGTCTTCTGTTGATAAATTGTGCAGGTTCTTGATTCATGTGAATGTTGTAAAGAAACCCTGTTAGAATTTAATCCTCCTCTTGTTTGTATTTCAAAAGCTAAAAAGCACTCAAGAGAGCATATTGATTGTATTGGTATTTTTATTGCCTTTTTTTTCTGTTGTCATGAAGTTGTTGGACACATCAATGAATATGTTTCCAACTTTTCAACACCAATTGTTACAAAGAATTTTTTCTATTTGTATAAATGATGTCAGTGTTATGAAAGTGTGACAATCCAGTGCTATAACTTTTAACCTCTGTTATGTTATTGCCATAGGAATTTTCACTGTTAACTTTTCCTTAATAATGTTTCAAAATTACATACACCAGAAGGCTAACTTGACCTTTCCATCAGCTCATATCCAGAATTAAAAATTAAAAATAAAGTCAAAGGCCAAAAAAGACAATTGAAATATCGTTGCCAAATATAGTCATAGACAGCCAATTATGCAATGAAAGCCGTGTGCCACCCAAGAAGTGTAGCAGTCTTCATTTGGCTAAGTTGATTCTGTTTTTGATGAGGAAAATGTTCCAAAATATACCATTAGTTGATAAGTCTTGCAGTGTGGAACAGTATAATTAGGTGTTTTAGAATGTCTTGGTGTTCCTGAACTTTAAGAAGTTTGGAAGAGGGAAAAAAAGGCTTTCTTCAGTACTTTAAGATCCTAGAAATCTAAAAAGTCACTTTCAGATGCTCAAACAATACAGAAAGCTGCAAAGAGGGAAGTCTGGATTTTGTTTTTGTTTTGCAAGAAAGACTGCTTTAGGAATTAAATATTCTATCAAATTACTGTAATTTCTGTTTACCAGCATGGAAAACAGCTCCTTTGAGATTGATTTAAGCTCTGTGTTCTGTCCAGCTGCTCACTTTTGTAATTTTAGTTTACAATTAATATTCCATAATAAAAGTATCGACTGTCTATAACATTACTACACAACTCTTTTGTAGGTTTGGAGATTTCTTCTCTAATAACTTTTATAGCTCTTTGCACAGAGGCAAATAATTCCCCTTTATAGAGGCACAGAGAGTTTGAAGAATTTTCCCAAAGTCTGTAAGCAAATTGCTTAAAAACTTGGATTAGCCTCAAGTCTCTAGAGTCTCAGGTCAAGGCCACTTCAGCACATTTTCTTCAGGATGAAGCAATAACATGCTTAATGATAGAATTCTGATTTTTTTTTTTGCATTCAGAAATTATAAACAATGAGGAGAAAAATAAACCATGTGGGTGATGGGGCTGTAACTTTTCTTTTTAAACAAATATGTCCATTATCTGCTTCTGCAGTTAGTTGCTAGACTTGATTGAGGGTTCCATAAAAGTCTAGCAATTTACGTTTCTGATAAAACTCTACATTGAGAGATCCAGAAAAAAAAAAAAAAAAAGCAGAGTCACAACCAAATTGCCAAGGTATATGAAGGCCAAGCGCATCAGTTGAGCCGAGTAGACTCGTCCTAACCTCTTCACTGCTCACATTGCTCCTAGCTGGTACCCCAGGTTTGAAGCCTGCCCAGAGATGTACGGCCCGGTTGGGGCCTGTTAGCTTGGGAAGCAGCTGCCTGTGCCCGAGCCCCGAGATCGGGTTCTCCCCTTGCACAGTTTATGTGCTCACACAGTGCTCAAAATGGGGGAAAGGGAGTGTAAATCGCTACTGTTCTGACTGGCTAGTATTTTACACTCATTTTTCAGCTGCTAAGTACCATGGGATAGACAAGGTGATGACAACGCAAGAAGTAAATTCCAAAGTAATGGACAGTTTTTCCTGGGTTTTGTGGCACTCCTGTCATCTTGTGTCAGCTGAACCCTGGTCTGGACTTTGATACATGAGCTCCGAGGAGTCTTGCTGCAGTGATTCAAGACTGCACTCCCACTTTCTCCTCCTCACTTCCCCCAAAGGGAGCTCTTATCACAGAGTTGGCCAAAGCTGGCAGTCAGCCATGCCTCAGCTGCTGCTAACAACTGTGTCTTTGCTAAAGCCCATCTCCAGCAGCGACTGATGGTGAAAATACTGGACTGGTGGTAATGTATAGATGAAGGTAGATATAGAGTATCTTCTGCCTGCACAGGCATAGAGGGAGGCGTTATCAGCAGGGCTACACAGAGAGCTAACGGGAAAGGAGGAGTAGGGAAATCTGTTATCTATAGATCTGATTAATCTCATTAGGAGAGAACACCGTCTGTGGCACTGGCGGTTCAGTTTCCAGAGGAAATGCATGTATTGTCATGAAATGAAACCCCTTTCTGGTACAAAAATAGATTAGTACAGTAATAATATGAAGTAAAAGTATGTCAAGGTTTATATTCCACTTAGGCCAGCACATTGGTTGAATCAACAAACCTTGGAAAAATCAGGAATGCAGTTACAAAGACAGACTTTCTGTCTGGTTGGAGTGCACATAATCCTTAACTGAATCTGGAACATCAATAGCTGACAGCTTCTGAAGCTATTGAGAGAAATTTGCTGGGCATGCTGACAGTCCTGCCTTGAAATAGATTTTATGATTTTTAGATATTAAATCTTTTGTTGTGCAATAGATATTTAAAGAACAAAAATGAAATTTGTTGCAATGGTATAGCGTGCGTATGCCAACATCTGTTTTATCATAAAAACTATATATATAAAATGCTATTGGAAAATCACTTTGATTTCCAAGTGAGTTTGAGTATTTAACTGCTAAAATGCATTTGAAATTATTTTGTCACCATCTTAGGGTCTAGGTTGGAACAGAAGTGAGTTAGAGTTCATTTAATAATGCTAAAAACTGGATAGTTGGATTTTGATGAAAATATAAGAAATTTCCCCTGTAAAGAAATTTCCCCATGTAAAATGTGTACCAATTTTACCAAAATATCACCAGTCTTTTTTTTTTCTCTTTTTTTTCTTTTTTTTTCTTCTTATGTTTTTGGCTTTATCCACTAGAGAGAAAAAAAGGGGGAGGAAATACGCACTTTCTGGGTTTAAAGCACACATGGAATATGATAGGATCAGACATGTTAGGACTCAGGTTCCGGGAAGGCTTTTCTAGTAACTAAGAGGCCCTTTGAAGTCTTTAAAATGAGATTCCAAAGGCAACAGAGCGTGGAAAGTCTAAAGCATCATCCAGTTGTAGTTGTAAATCCTCCCGGATAGAGTCAAAATAAACTCTGGTTTTCGCCTCTTCTCTTTTTTCTGTACAAAATCAAATAAATCTGGCAAAATTCTTAAAACTGAAATGAAAGTAAACACAAGCAGTAATAGAGAGATTTGCTTTTCATCAATGATGAAGAGTTAACAAATTGCCAGATTATTGCTATCATCTGCTCAGTCACTCTCACTTTTTAGTTGTGAATTCTGTGAATCTAGTTTGTATGGCCACTTGGATTATTTTAAATGAACTGAGTAGAAAATTTATTTTTGAATTAAAGAACCAAATAATTATGTTTGGCCAAAGTATAATAAAGAAAAAAATGTTTAATAATTACAAACTGTGCTGGATGATCTTGTTTCTCTTGGCTACTTCATGATGCTTACTTGAGCTTTTCAGTATGTGGCTCTGAGTTTTCACTCTGCATTTTAATTTTCAGACTGAAAAGCAAAGCCGTTTCTGTCAGGTGCAAAGTGATTTATTTTGCTTAGTGGGAATCACTATTCTCCAATTTGCTTATTTTACTCTTATCTGCTTCATGTCCACAAGAAGGATCTACTGCTTACTGAAATATGCACAGAATAGATTTTCTTTGAGTACCTAATAAGATCATCACTATATTAGACAGGATTCAGCAATTTCCTTGCATTGATATGGTGTGCAGATACTTCTTGGAGTAAGCAGTTACATGCATTTTGAAACCAATGAATGATAAATACAGATAGATAAATTATGATTAATGAGTAAAGATGTGGTACTTCATTTTGTCATGGAATTTCAATCCACATATGTTTAATGTGTGGGTTTTGCATCAGTATCTTAATCACAGTGTTACAGCTTTCTGTTTCACCTGTTCCTTTTATAGGTCATGTATAAAAATATATTTTTTTAATTTTATGATTTGCTACAGAGGTTAAACTGCAGAAACCTGCTGCAGGGATCTTGATTCCTGGTGTGTTTATATTCCTACATTTGTAATCTTGACTGATCAGAAAAGATCCAGGTATTTTGATACTTGTCAATGATACCATGTAGAGTAATAGTAATTCTACAGACATTTCAAATTGTGAAGCTGATTGCTCTACACAGTGTTCATGCTCACGAGCTGAAAACAAGTTACTGATTTTGCAAGACTGTCAATGCAGCTTCTTAAGATTAATTTAATTTACAATGTGCATTTTTTGCTTGTTTTCATTTGAGTATATTATGTTGGTGATTCAAAAGGCAAAGAGATTCCTTTTCTCATACCTGTAGCTTACAGTATATTTTACTATTTATAGAACTATCTCCAGCTAATATAGGAGTCCAAGTTGAATTTTCATCTGTGAAAGGTAGAGAATCTGTTAGCTATTTTTGTATTGTTATGATATTATATAAATGGGCAGAGTAATATATGAAGATACTCCTCAGAGCAAGATTTTTGACAGTTGTTGATCAATTTGGCTACAGCTGTTCAGGGATTTCATCTCAAAAAACAGGTCTTATTTATCATTTACTAATTTAACAGTTTCAGAACTGGAACTCACAGAACAAGAACATTTTAACCCAGCGATTAGTCCATCTTGGCAATGCATATAGTATAAATGATACTTTTCAGATACCCTGGATATAAGTAGTCTCTTGAGTCTTCTGATTAAAAAAAAAAAAGTTTGGAGAAAGCTAATTAGGGCAGTCTTTTTTTTTTTTTTTTTCTCTGTCGTATTCTTCAAAAGTGTATTGGTATAGGGCCATAAACACATCTTCAAGAAGGCTTTTTACATCCTCAGTTGAGTAGAGAACGTGATTAAAAAATGTCTTACTGTATTAATTTTTTATTTTCAGAAAATGTTATCAGTATTCAGACTTTTTCAGTCACCTTCATCTGTATTTCCCTATTCTACTTATCTGACAAAATTTTTCACAGAATTACTTCATAATGTGTAATAGATAAATTATGGAATAGATAAATAATGAGAGACTTTAATATGGTGGGAGACTTCCCACATATTTTACATAAATACAGTAGAGACATCTCAGTGCATCATAGCACATCTCATTTGCCAGATAAACCATTCAAGTTTTGATTCTTTTCCTCCTGATAACTATTATATTTAGCAAAAAGGAGACTAAAGTTTTTTTTTTTTTTAAAGTATACATCTTTAATGAATCAAGATAATAGTCCTTAAACTTGAAGTAGTTTATTGCCATCAGTAAATCTTCATAAAATGTTCAGCAAACTCCACAAGGAAATAGATTGCCTTTAGCACAAGATGACCTGATATCCTCTAATGGTTTCATTACAGAACATTTCTGGGTATCATTAGTGTGTTTCAGCAACACGGAATCCTGCAGAGAATTGAGTCTTTGCTTGAATTTGAAATAATGCTAAATTGCTAAGTCCTTAGTTAAGCAGTCTTGGACCACAAAAAGAAAATGTATGTAATTATTTAACTTGATATGTTGTGATAATCTTGTTAAAATATATTTTTTTGTAAATAATAACAGAAAAATGGATAATTTTTTATGCATTCAAAGGCATTTCCATGCAAGAAAAATGAAGAAGCTATTTCAACAGTAACAAGAGCAACAGTAACTATGAGAGCAACATTTCACTTCTAAACTTGCCCTGTAAGGCTTTTCTTCTAGCAATGTCCTCCTGAAGCTCAGGGAGACTCTGGAATGTGGACCAAATAAAGTTTTGGCCTCTGGCCATGTGATACCTTTCAGAGTACTAGGACTTTACAGAAAAGAGTGTAGGAAAAAAGCAGACATATAGAAATAAAATTTAAAAGAAACGGTAACATTAGTCAATGTAGTTTTAGCCATGCAAGATACTTAATGCAGTCATGAAGTAAAGCAATAAATTCTGAAACCCACTAGGTAGGTACTTAGCACTGAAACATGCTGTTTTTGTAGAAAGTAAGCAGTAATCTTGATTGGAAAGCTGAAACACATTAACAGCTCTCTTTTTTTTTTTTCTGTTATCTAAAGCATAATAATATGTGCAGCATATTAAAACTGCATTTAATTGCATTGGACAGATATTTGTTCTTTCAGTTGACTATAAATACTAGACCAGTATGTATCTAGCCCTTTCTCATGTTTGTTCTGCAGTATAATCCTGTGCTTTTTTTTTCCTGTTATGTATTTTTAAAAATAAAATAGCCTTTAAAAGGAGATGTGAAATTTCTCAAAACCTACAACTTATCTGTGATAACATAAAAGTTACATTGGCAAAAATAGTGAATGTAAGAATGATGCCTTCAAGTAGTTATAAATAAAAGTAATGTAGGTATGTGTGTGAAAAACTTTCCAGAACAATGTTTTTTTGCCAGTTCAAAAATTGTAGAACTTTGCAAAATTTTATATGTCCATTCTCTCTAGATGAGTCATCTTTTTGGAAGAAAGAGGACAGAATATTTTTTCATCATCATGATCATTGTAATAATGAGCTGCAGAAACTATAATAGATTTTGTTCCTGGCTTGGCAAAATATCTAAAAGATTTTGCAAGACAGTTTACATAATTCTTTCCATTCAACTTTCTAGTATTGCATATGTTTCAATTGTTAACTTAAACATACCAAACTTGTAGGTAGTTTGTGGAATATATAGATATGGTTTATTGTTTAAGTATTTTATGAGCAGAATTTGTGGTTATGCATTTTCATACTTAACAACCTTAATTCACTTTTAAAATAGCCTCGCTGTTAGCTAATAGTTAACAGCTGTAACTAATACATTAGCAGATCTACAATGTAGTATTTAAAATGACGCATTTCAAAATCAATAACAAATGTCCTGCTGTAGGATCAATTGGAAAACTTGTCTTATACAATGGTCAGTACTCTATACAAAATTCTTTTGAAATTACTGTAAGTCTAGGAATAGGAAACAGTGATGCGTGACTTTCTAAAAACTTAGAAATAGCAAAAGCAAATGTATTACTTACTGTAGTTGTTGTTTGCTTCTCTTGTCCCTTTTACTTTGCCTCGCTTATCAATCCTCATATACCACTGAGTTCGACAGAAAAGTCTTCTCACTCTTACATCCCCCCCTTCCATATAATCATAGCTTCTGGTATGTCGCTCAGGGCTGGAACAGTTCACATTTGTAGCCATTTGCTCTGGAGTCATGTCATTGCAAGCTAAAGATATAGTGCCCATTAGAAAGATAATGTAAAAGTATGATCTGTAGAGCAAAATTGGCAGGATCCATGTCAGTATCCATTTGTGCATTATAGTGCAGTGTTCTGGGTGTTCATGAACAACATAATGAAAATTAAATCTCAAGTAGACGGTTGCTCTTAGGTCACCGACCTGCCTTCTGTCTTTATGAGTTACAGATTGATTTAAATGAGATTGTTCCCTCTTCTAGAATTCTGATCCTTATTCCTTAATAGTTAATGGCGAAATGGAAGAGCTTCGTAAATATCTTTTCAGTCAAAATATCCTTTAAAGACACGAGTTACAAAAACCTTTGTTGCTGTGACCTTCTGTGCTACTTGAATTTGCTGCTTGCACTGAAAGTAAAAGATCTGTGAGGAAAAGTTGCATATATCAGTTGTTACAAATGTGCAAGAATATAGTATTCTACTGAAACGTATTATGCATAAATTCATAACATGCTATGCTGATTTTTAAAAACAGGCAAATGTATATACAACAGATATCTTTATGTAGCTTTTTGTGTAAACAGTCATTTAAACTGATTGTAAACATACTTCTGTCTTCAGTTCAGTTACAAGTCCTTCCAAAAAAGCCCTCTGCTAATTCAGCTGAACTATGTTTTCATGCACTGAAAAATACTGCTGCTTACTTCGTGCCTCAGTCTTCACTATTAGCCACATTTAATCAGAGAACATTTCCATAATCCAAATTTCAAGACAGACCACGTAGTCTTATCCTTTCCTCTTTACGCCTAAGTTTTTCAGTTTATTAATAGCAAAAATTACTCAACACATTTTAAGTGGCCAACATATGGAAAAGAAGATAAAAGATATTAGCTATTAGTAACTGTTGAATATGCTTGAAAAGGACAGATAACTTACTTGTTTCTGTTGATACCAGCTGGATAGCCAAATATTCCATCTCGGTTGTCTGCGTTTTGCAACATGAGCCACTACTGTAGCGACAAACTTTCTCAGCTCAGAAAGACTCCAGGAGAATTATAATTGTTTCCATAAATCAAGCTGCTCGCGAGGTGGTGTGTATGTGCTTGTGCGTGCGCGTGCATGTGTGTGTTGCGCCTGTTGTTCAGTTCTTTTCGATAAATACCTTTGCTGACCTCACTTGGAAGCAATTAGAATTTAACCAGTCAGCTGTCAGTTGAATCCAAGAGCAAAAATAAAAGGAGGCTTGTGTTGTATAGTGTCCAATGGTCATCAGAGGGAGCTATGTACATAGTTAATACTTTAAATCTCCAAGAATCTACTTCGTAAAAATATATATTCTATGGTCTGCAGATAGAGTTGCTTCATATGCAAGTTAGCGCTTCTGTTCTTTGAAATCAGTAAATCAGTATTTGTCTCTTAAAAAAAATCTTCCTCTTTCACACACACTTATCTCGTTTTTTTTTTTTTCCAATCTTTTTTTGCAGTTTGATAGGTTACCCTCCTTACTGCCTTCTGATGGATAAATGAAACGTGGGTCCGTTACATGCTGTGGAGAGGGTGTGCTGTGGTCATTATAGGCTGTGCAGCGTATTTCTGTTTTGTAGACTTGTAAAAGAGGAACAACTGCACAGAAAATCATTGAGATTTTTATTAAATCAGCCACTAGGGGAAAAGGAGAATGTATATTTGGATGTTACAGTCTGACTTCCAAGCACAACGTTTATCAGCATGAAGGAAAACAAGAACTACTAGGGACAGTCTTCCTTAGCATTTGCAGTTATTAAGAAACTCATGACATAAGAATGAAAAGGTGCAGCAACTAAAACCTATGCACTGCACACTGGCCCATGGGTGACCAGCAGGCTTAAATTATAGAGGTTCAAAGTGATGGCTAAATGCTTGGTTTTCTGGCACTCTGTGTTAATTTTCAGCTGTGGCACCAGTCTGGTATCCAAAGTCTAGGTTCCATTTGAGCATTAAAAGCTTCTGTTGGTATTCTCGTGAAGGGATTTGCAGAACGTGGCAACTCTGTCTTTCGCCAAGGAGTATCGAGAACCCATGTTTTTTCGTAGCTGGATTGCAATGTAGTTTGTCCTTCCCTGTTTTTTTTCTTTCACCCCCACTCCTCACTCTTGTAGAAAAGGGAAGAGAACTTGATTGAGACAAACTGTAGAGGTAGTTAAAAATCATAGGGAGTACGGATATGCCACCTTGTGGTAAGGGGGACATAGTAAATTAGGGTTTTTCACTGAAATGTTACAGAATGAGCATCAAAGGTGTATGACACCAGAGACCTTATATTATTTAGTCTTTCCTGTTCACAAGCACCTAGAATGAGTAATTTCCTTCCTCAAAGTCCTCAACTTCTTCCTCAGAGGCGTCTTGGATTAACCCCATTTGTCACTCACTTTGTCCTCTTTTTTTGAACCATTTTCCCTCGAAGTCCAATTCAACTTTTCTTCTCGCTATCTCCATTTCAGCCTGTTGGCCTGTTTCCATGTTTGTGACTCAACTAACGTTTCCTCATTCAGTGAAGAGCTTGATCCATGCACCTCTTTCGAGAGGGAGGAAGCGGCACTGAGTGCCTTTCCCAACTTGGATGCTCCAGAGCCAAGAACCGTAAGGTGATGGCTCTCATTAGGACTGAGCCCCATAGACTGTGGTCGCTCCTGTTCCCAATTTAGCTTGTACCTTGGCAGCCCATGCCCACAGTTCTGGCCAGAACTCGGAACCTAAAGCACTTAGTACAGTTGCACTTTTGCCAGTGCATTTGTTGCGTTTGTATCAGTACGTTCTCAGATCCATTCTGCAGCCTGAATTCAGAATGACAGCAATGAAAAAAGTCCGTGGCATTCAGAAGGCTAATTTAGTGTGTATTATAAAGAAAACAATCAGGGATAAAATGTAATCTGTATTTTACTTCTGAAAGCAGGATGCAAACAGTTTTTTTTTTCCGTAAATATTGTGGGTCTTTTATGAGCAGTGACAACTTTCACTTTCACATCTGTACTCTACTTTCTAATTTTTTCTTCCTAACTTACTGTTTCTTTTTCTGACTGCTAGTAAGGCGGGGGGGCAGAATTACATACCTGAAGTTTCCGTTTCAGAAAGCTGGAGCTACTCGTGTCCAGGCATAGGCATGTATTTCTCTTGGCTCTGCAAAATAAATCCCCTGCTGTAAGTATGTTTTGAAGTGGTGATTCAGCTCAGATCAGTTTAAATAAGGCACTAGCTGTAAGTTTAGTCAGTGAACAATGCAGTTAATCTTTAATTACTGATAACTTTCATGTCCTTTCATTGCCTAATTATAGAACAACTTTTTTGAAAATGTTTTTACTGTAGTATTATTAATTGCACAATTTTATATCTTACTATACAAGTACAACTTCATATTTTTAAATGAAAGGATGCCATCTTGATCTGCCTATGCAAGTGAGGATTTCTCCGATATATCTCAGGTCCCTTTAAATGATTCAGCTTACTTCTGTTCAAGATGAGCTCCTCTCTCAAATTGACCTGTTTTAGTTTTATGGAACATCATGCTGTTGACGTGAGCTGTATTTCTTTCTCTATCTCTTTACAAACATGCATGTCCAGGACTTCGTAAATCAGATCCCAAGCAGTTCTTTAATACAATAGATAAATAGTTTCTCTAAATTGCTAGAACATTTGTCCTTTCTTTGTCAAGTTATATTTGAAAAAAAATGTGTTAAGACATCATGACCACATGAAACAAGATAATGTAGAGAAATGCATAACATCTACACACTTTAAGCTATTGTTTAATATTTAACTAAACCTGCTCCCTGTGCAGTTATCCTTGTTTCGATTCCTGCCTGCAAATTCATAGGCATAGCATTGCTGCAGTGCAGTCCCAGAAAGACAGAAAACGAGGATTGCGCCCAAGCCTCCAATTCAGATAGAAACAGCATAATAAACTTCTTGTCTCTCTCCATTCATTTAGGAAGTTTTTTCCTCCTTTTAGAGGCAAACACGTTTTTTCCTAGCAATTTTCAAAACAAATCCATTTATATTGTTTTTCTCCATTATTCATCCAGAATATGTCTCAAAGTGGTTTAAATCTGTGGGAAAACTGGAATGGAATGCAGGAGGATATTAAGAAAAGAATTATCGAATAATTGACAAATACATAACAAGGTTTTTTGTTAATTAACTCCAGAAAATTATTTGTTTATAACTCATTTTAGCAAACATAAATTCTAGGAATACTTTACCTGAATGAGTAATAAGCATAAAAAGTCAAAGCATCTGCATCCCAGCTTATTTCCCTAGGAGAATGAATCACCATGACACTGACTTTTGAAGGAGCTAGATGTTATAAAGCAGAGTGGGATTCTGAAGATAAACCTTTGGGGAGGGAGATGAACCCCTCCTTTCTCCATGTGGTTTACATAGTACGTGGTTGTGACAGGTCTCCTTGCTGTTAATAGCTGATAATCCGCGCTGTCTGTCACCTTCAGGGAATCCTTCCACTTGTGGTAGCATCAGGACACCTAGAGTGCAATTCACATGATGTAAGAAGTACCAGAACTGAAATAAACTATTGAAGAGAAAAGTTTGGTTTAGCTTATTACCAGGTATGAACTCAGGAAAGCCTCTGTTTCTTATGTGATGAGCACATTTGTATTCAAGTTCTACCAGTATACTTACAATGTTGTGATTTCTTCTGCCTGATTTTAAATATATGTATTTCTTTTTTTTTTAAAAAAAAAGAGATGTGCAGTGTCTTTTTATAGACACTGCTGATAAGTTAACTTTAAGACTTAGATTCCTAGAACTTTACTGAAAAATCTTTTTTATAGTATTGCCAAAAATATTATTTCCATGAGTTTACCTGTTATTATGAATTCTTAAATTAGTAGTAACAAATCTGAAATCACCTTCAATCTCTTCTTTTATATGAGTATAGCTATTCATAGATTTGAATATTGCAAGAATGGGATATGCAAATGGTTTTTCTTTTCTTTTTAAGTTTCAAACAAGTTAGAATTTTTAACCCTTCACATGAATCTGCATAAAGCATAACTGTTACTGTAATTTATTTAATGACTTAAGCATTTCAAGACTCGTAAGACTTCTTAATATGGTAATGTTATAACACACAAATAAGCCTTGTTGCCATGGCAATATATACCTGTTATTAGGTGTCTGTCTGATAGTCCTTTAAACTTAGAGAAAAATCTAAGTTCCTTCTAGTTGGAGCCCCTTGCAAGGCAGATTTTGGATTGGAGACTTTTCAGGCCTTTCTTTTTCCTTCTCAGTTTAAAACTGTCTTCACTGATCTCCTAGTACTGCCTCTATACCTTATTGAATAGAGAGTGGTTGAGAATAGAAAATTATCCTTTTAGTCAAATATTTATTTATATCCCTAACTAAAATCTGTCCATAACAAAAAACTGGATGCTACAAATTATATGGTCCACTCTGATTTGCAGCTAGACCACTATAAAGCTGGAATTATTAGTAGCACCAGCAACTACCTGTTGACATCAGTTAGATGGCAGTGCATTAAGAACTGCTTTTAGAAACGTTGCATTTTCTGTCATAAAGATGTGACCAGTTAAAGTCAGAAAGAATGTTATCCGTGAAATTAATAGATGTGTGCTGCAAGTGTAATGGGACATGGCTGTGGTCACAGTCAAAAGATTGCTAATCCTACATGTATGAAGTATTCTGTAACTCATCTGGATGTGAGTTGTTTGTGTGCAAAACAGAGATAGTGATTCGTCACATTTGCAGTAGAAAGTGTTGTGGGTGGGAGAACATTGGGATTTAATTAGGAGATTGGGATTAGACACTCTAGGGAATGTAAAGAGGAAAAGAGAGACAGGCACCAAAAAGAGAAAGATAATTCACAAAGGGAACTGTGGAAAGTTGAGCAAAGGACTCGGCCAGGAGCATGGAGATTGAGAGTAGCTAGACAAGGAAAATGTATTTTTTCAAAAAAAATGAAAGCCTGAAATTGAAACCAAGCCTTATACAGAAGCTTTTTCTTTTTTTTTTTTTTTTCTCCCAGCGAAATGTGGGCCTACACTGCAAATCTTTGGCATAGTCCGAAATATTGGATATTTAGCATGTGATTGCCACCTATAGCTATGAGGGTGGTGATAGATCAAGTATGTACCACCCCTAATGAACTCCTGTTGGTTCTGTGATGGAATTTTAAAAGCCTCATCACACACACACATACACTCTACTTAAAAAAATTATTAATGCTGTAAAATACTCAGAGCTCCAAAAATACTAGTTTTCCTTTTTTTTTTTCGAAGAGGGAAAGATGGTAAAAATTGAACTCTATGTTGTGGTACATACACAAGAAGTCAGTGAGTCAATGTAATCAAAGAAAGACCCTCTCATCTCCTGACTTATGAATATTTAACTTTATAACCTTAAAGTTCTTTTAAAATGTATGCGTAATATTTTTTATTTAAATCAGAATGATTTATGAGTCAGATTTCTGTCTTACTGATTTACAAAGTTAAACATCTGGTCCTCAGTTACAGGAACGTGTGCAGTGTAGGTAGTGTGGGGTTCCTGGATTTTCTTGCTAGTCTTTGCTTCAGTAAATGATCCATTTACACTTGTTCAAGCAGGCCTTCCTTAAAACTTCAAATACTTGGTTTTATTGTGTAGGTCCTGAAAGGAGAATGTAAAGTGCTAATGATGTGAGTGCAGCTCACCTAATTTACTGGGTTAAAACAAGCATGTCACCATCAGTCTTGAGATATTTATCCAATGTAGGCATGAACCAATGGAGCAGTTTTTCTATTGCCTGATAATAAAAGAAAAGAAAGGTTCAAAATACTTCTGCATTCAAAGTACCAGGGCAAATTGAGCATCTGTTAAAAGTACAGAATTTCATCAAGGGAATAGAAGCAGGATGGGACGCTTCATTGATTTCAAACTGACTAAAGTATAAAGATGCTTGGCCTAAAGATTACTGGAGAGTTTCTGTTCTGAGTAAATGGCAGCTTCCTGCTTCTCTGTATTTGTAGTTCTAGAGATTCAGAGTCATCTCTTCTATATGTGAACAGCTGTACTTCTGTGAATTTACATGTCTCTTGCTGCAGCTGTTGCTATGTTAGATGGATATGTGCCTCTCTTGGCATCCACAGGATTGAATTTTGCCAGCAACTGATGAAGGGCAGGCTTTGAAACAGATCTTAGTCAGAATTGGTACTGGTTGATCTGCCTCTTGAGCCCTGGCTTACTCCGCTTATCATAACTATCACATTACTAAAATAATTTCTACACTTTTAACATTATTTCCAGTTGATAATTTTACATACTTAAAGTTGAGAAAGGCTATTCAGTGTACAGGAACCCTTCTTCACTTAAGCCTAAATATGGCTGTCCTGTGGAGCTGGAATGCAGAGCGTGGTAGGTAAAAGGTAGATAGGTCGTTAGACAGATAGGTTTTTAAAAAGCAGGAACTTGGACGTCTGTGCTTTCTCTTTTCCTCTATAGCAGACCTCTTTTTTCTCCTATAAAAGAATATTCTTACTCTTTTATAGGGGGAAGGCATATGAGTTCAACCCTTTTGCTGAAAGGACTGAAGTGGTACAGATTGTGATGCTTTTGCCCATCATGTCACATATCAAAAACTATGTGGCATATATTTGAAGAACATATGTGACATCTATAAGGAATAGTTTCTCTTGGGAATGCCCATTATTCACTCAGGAATTAGAAATAATGTGATTTTGGAGACTAGTGACCAAAAATAGCAAGTGTGCATAACAAACAATTCATAAATATACAATACCCTGAAAATATCTTTTCAAAACTCTTCAATATATGTTTATATACTAGGGTAAATCTTTCAGAGACTTTCTAAATGAAAAGAACATTGTCAAAACGTGTGCAATGAATAGATATATGAACAGTAATGTGGAAGTTACTGTGTGAAATGTATCGTACTGAGAGGTACAGAATGTGACAGTCCTTTGATATGGCAGCCAACAAGGGTATTTTTATTTAATTCATTTGACTGAAAACCACAGAATAAGAAGATATAAATATTAGAGAAAAGTTACTGAAAAGTTTTTTAAGAATTTTGACAAGCATTTTTTGCTCGTTAACCACATTTCAATAAAATTCCTCTCTGAAGATCCTGCCTTTGTTTCATAGTATTGTTAGATGTGAACAATACTTTGGCAGTATCTGGTATGAATTCTTGGTCTTAAAATGTCTCTGGTGAATTCTTTATCAAATTTAACACGTACTCTAGAATCTATAGGTACAGATTAATCTTTCCAGTAAATGGAAAGTTGTGCCCTTCCTTGTTGCTGTTGTTGGTGACTAAAACTTGGTTTATCTGTCTTCTTTCTTGTTTTGAAAAGGCCTCATCCCCCTGTTTTGTGTTAATTCTCGGCAATATCTGGGAGGTGGCATAAGAAGTAATTGCAAGACCTGAAAAATGTGGAAGTAAAGACAGATCTTTTTAAAGATTCCTTAAAATTTAAAGTTTTATTGCAATTCTTAAACCATAGTATGAGGACTATAAGGTTTTATCAGTAATGGCTTGTATGTCTGGCTGCCTTTGACTTTGATAGCTGTTATTTCAGTGACAACAAGATAACTTTTACAGAAGTGTCTAGTTGTATAGAAGTGGCAGAAATATGTGGTTCTGCTAAGAGAGATTGCTTATGTGCCCACAAAAGTTTTACTGGGGTTACATGAACAGTTTTAATTCTGGTATTTCCCAATCTCTGACTGCTCGTGCAAACTTAATATTCTTCTGATACAGGAGGAGTTGAGAGTGTATGATAGTGGTCTGGTTGTAGTGTGTAGTACACCTCCCACCGAGGTCTGAGTTGACGAGCTTGGTACCCTCTTACATGAGCAGAATGATCAATGTCCTCAAGGATCCAAGGGGGCCTGCTCTGGCACTGGCAGGTGCTGGCATTTGGAAGAAAATGAGGAATCAATTATGGGAAAAGGGAACTTAAGGGGACATTTAAAACATTGGCAGAGAAGAAATAATGGAAAAATTTGAAAGTTTGGAAAGTTTGGAAAGTTTGGAAGGAAGGAGAGAGATGTGAGACCTAGGCAGTCCTTTGTGAATGGAAGTCTTGCTGCTTTCTAATGCGTATGAAAAAAAAAGAAACAGCTGGCCTACACATTACTGCTGAGTCTCGGTCACAGTTTTCAAGATTCCAGATACTGGCCTCCATTTAATGTAAGAAGTGCTCCACTCAGGATTGGCAAGAAGATAAGGCTTCCCTTTGGTGTCTGTCTGGAGGTGGAGGCAGATTATTTTTTGGAACTTCAATATCACATTTACAAGCTAGTAAACCAAAGTAGTATTCCTTTAAAACACTGACATCTAGGTCTAAAATAGTCTTGAGTTTTATTTCTCATGAATGTCTTTTATGAGCAAAAGTGACTTTTTTTTTCTTTATTGTTGCCTATGCGCAATATGTTAACTTAGTGTTGCTTTGAAATAATATCAGAATAGGTGTCCAGGAGACTAGATGGTTACATGTTTCTTAGATTTTTTTCTTTTTAATGAAAGAAGAGTGTTCTGTTTTTAAGTGTTCTTCAATTCCTGCCCCACCCTTCTAAAAGTTACATACACTCTCCCTGTTTAGTTTTGAGAAACACCCCCAGGGCATCCTTTTTATTTGAATTGATTTTCTGGTTGTTTATCTTTTTCAATCTGGTCATGAAAAGCACATCTGGTTCCTATTTTAATCAGTATTCCTATGGGAGCAACATCATATTATAGAGGGCTAACAATGCTAAAATAATAATCTGTAATGATGCAACTTCTGGTAATTTAAAACGGTTTTATCCACTGTTTGTAGAAGTGTGTTAATGATGTAGGCCAACTGATCTCTTCTCAGATTAAACTCACCCTGGGTCTTAATAACAGAGAAATATCTGACATCCACATAGGCAAACTCTTCAAACTATCAGAAATTACTGTTTTTGTTTTGAAGCGTGAGCGTTCCACTGATAGTAGTGGAAAATAAAGCATTCTTGTTGACAAAGGGCTTGGGCAAAGCAATCCCAGCTAGGTTACACGCAAGCTTTTTCTGCATTTTCTTTGATGCAGTCCCGCATCTAGAGGTGATGAGGTTGGATAGGGCAGGTTTGTCTTGTTTTTCTTTACTTTATTTGTTTATTCACTACTTCGCCTATCTGGTAAGACTACCAGATTTATTTTATTCCAAGAGTAATCATTTAATTACTAGGCTCTGTTTACTAATAGTTAAGCTTCTCTGTTTCTTTACATAGGTTGCGAAAATTTTTCAGGTGGCAGTACTTGTTTTCTATATTTCTTGTCTTGATTCAAGCCAACTAGAAATGGGAGAGACTGCTGTTCTAACTAGTGCCTACATACCTACTTTAATCAGTTAACCCTGAAACGTATAGCTCTGCAATTTTCACAGTAGATTTGCAGTAGTCCTTCAGCAAAGCAGCAGACCGATACCTTATGTGACAAGGCTCAGTTATATTCATATTAGCCTCAAAGCGTTGCCAAGTATATCTGCTCTGATGCCCTTTCCAAGCTTGGCTCCCCTTATATGGCAGGATAATTGAAGAAACTCTGCTTCAGACAAAGCTGTGGGAAATGGGAAAACTTACTGTTTATTGAGAAAAAAGCTGAGTAGGCCGAGTAGTCTACAGAGCTCAGAACTCTCGCATTACTGTAGACCTCTGATATATGCCTTAGGCACTCAAGTTAGTGCTAGAAAGGTTTGTTCTGCTGGGGAAATTCTGTCCACATAACTTCTGTCAGGCAAAATATTCTTTACTTCAGACACTAAACTGCTTAGTTCTGCTGCACTCTTTTGACCTGATGCTGTATTCCTATTAGACATGGATGCATTTCAGTGATGCATGAATGGAAATATTGCTATGTATTACATGCAAAAGTACTTTGGAACTCTCACCATATTTGCAGAGCTCTTATTTCCCTGCCAGATATTACAAATAGTTTTAAGAAATATTTTGTTTGTGAAAAAGTAGTTATAGAATTGAAAAGAATGGAAAGGTTCTTTTAAATGTTACTTTGGCAAACTGCATTTTATTATTTGGTTGACTGTTACTCTCTTTTTGACACTATATAATTTCAAATATTTCAGCTGTGTTTTATAAACTGTTCTCATCTTTTAAGCGTTCCATTTTGGAAGCATTTTTGTGAGTCAAAAATATTTTTGCTTCTGTTGAAGAAAGGAGTGGGGAACCAATTCTCTGTCTGCTTGGACTTGTTAGATTTCCCTGGTAGCCAATTTCATGCTATTGGTACTGCACCGAGATTCCAACACGGGCCGTAATTCAAGTCATAGCTGGTGTGTGTTGGCTAATGTTTCAGGTGTTGAAATTATACCCTGAATGCAAACCAAATTTCTCTTTCAGGATCCTTGATTTAACTTTTCTCTTCTTCTTGTGGTCTGACTTCAAATGGGGTTTTTTGTATATAACATTATTTTACTTCTGCGGGAGCTACATGATTGCTTTCAGGACACTTAGGCAAAAGTGTATAAATAACGAAACAACTCAAAGAAAGGTCACCAATATAAAAATTAATCTTTTCTATAGCTTTGTAGTAGTCTGCATATATTGGGAGCTCCATAACAAGAGGCATCTGCAAGCAGCATTATTTCTGAAAAAAAGTTCTTGATTTTGGGGGTTGCAGCTAGGGAACCTGAAGAGAGATGTAAAGAGGAAAAGAGAGATGTAAAGATGTGAAGAGGAGATGTAAATTTTCCAAGGCTATGAAATGAGATAGTTAATAGAGTTACATAAATTTGTGAGTTAAATTCAGGTGGTCTCACTGCGCTGCTTTGAGAATGAGAACAGCCGCTTAGTGTGGTATTGCCCCTGTTGCTGCCTTAGCTTTCTAGTAGACTTATGTCATCATATATCGCTCTTTTTTGTACCATGTACTAGGAATACATGCATGTACCTGCAGATTTCTATGTGCTTATATTTAGGAACAGTGTGTTGTTGTGGAATATAGTTTCACACAAGTCTGTCCTAGATTTCAGTACAAAAACAGAAGCTTTTTTTTGTCAAAACTTATCAGAAAGCCTTTCCTATCTCCCCACTTGCCAACCCTGTGTAAAAATCGTTAGCTCCACCTTCTGTTTTGGAAGATACCACTGGCCTCTATGTGGAAGGCAGTTCAATTTTGCCTTTCGCCGGAGAAACAGCTGCATCACAAAAATTGTTTTTTGTGTAGTGCCTGTCTGGAGTTTTGCTGAATAAATGAGTAAAAAAGATGCAGAGGGGTGGAAGAGAGACAGACAGAAACAGATCTTGGGTATGAACGCACTATTTCCAGAATACATCTCCTAAAGGCTGAAAGACGGTGCATCAGTTTTTCTTTACAATAGCACTTCTATGTTTAAAATGAATAATCAAAAAATAATAGTTCAAAAGAATTCTTGAATAAAAAAAAAGGAATGCATTGCTCTTGTTAACGTTTCCCCACAGCTGTTGCAAGGTCTATAAATTTTATTAAATTCATAATGTTTTTATGAATATAATAAAAATTATATAAAATTTATATGTTATAAGAGTTCTATAATATTAAATAATGCAATTTATGAATTTAGTTGTACCTTAGAAAGTGTATTTCTCACTTCTATCACTGAGCAAACTATTTGTAAATCAGCACAATACAGCCTTTACTATTTAATTTTATATAGTTAGAAATAATTAGTTTTCTTCCATTTTCCCACTACAAGTAAGATGACACTGAATCATATCTTTCCTTCCGTTCTGGAGCAGAGAGCCCACCTGACTTCAATGATTCTGCTTGAAAACTGATGGCGTGATAAAGCCACTCAATTTAACATGCAATATTATAAGATAAGGATAAGAATATTAAGAACAGCTTTATTGTACAAAATGAAAGCAGATAAATTATCTCTGCTTTATCAAAGCTTTACACATTCTAGAAACAGATGCCCTTTCAAATCGATACAGAATTCCTAGATATTAACTTTTCAAACAATAACAGCTGTCAGAAATCAATCCCTTTTGATTAACTACGCTTTGAGTAGGCCAGCTATATTTTTAAATTAAACTGTTGCAGAATAAGTTTCTAAAATCAATATACTATTTATGTCCCTAATCTAGGAAACTCAAATGATTAGAAAATTTGTTACATATTTTAGTGCATATTTTATGCATTTAAAAAGTTAAATATTTTGCAGCTTTTTAAAAATCTTTTTACAGAGTGGCATATTAATTAAGCCTGCTATTAATTCTATCTGTTGAATGGATAAATTATTCTGTCTGACACTTTCATTAAAAGATTAGTTAGTTAGGAGACAGATGTAGTGTTTTGGGGTTTGGTTTTCTTTTTTTAAGTTACAAACAGATAAACCTGTGTATTAAATATTTGGAGATACAGTTTCAAATTGTAGGAAAATATCTGAGGATATAGAGCTGGGTTCCTGCTAGATCCTCTCCCACATGCCTGCATACACATGCAATTCCTTGCATGGCTGCACCTGTTGAAGCTCTTTGCTATTCTGAGCCTACATTTGTGTGTGTGGAAACTAGCCTGCTTTTTCAATGGAGATAGGTTTCCATGCTTTCCACACAGTAACCACTGCCTGCAGAACCTCAGCATGATGCTTTGCTGATCATGTTTGAAAAAGTAGTCAGTCATTCTTGCCCCCTCACTGCTTTACAATAATCCTTTACTAAAAGTCTGGGGGAATTCAGATGGTCTGACCCATATGTTGAAGTAAAGATAGGAAGCAAAGCTAAAATGTTTGTGTATTCATATCCCTCATTGTAGCCATTAATTTAATTAATCAAAACAGCTCTCTATAATGTAGGAGAATAAAATTAAAATGCAGTTTTACATACTTAGACCTGCAGAAATGATGATCTGTGGTTTATTGTCTGTCTTTGGAAAGATGACAGTTCCAACTTTCCACTCAGCTTGGAAGCAGAAACAAGGAGAATGTTCCACTTGGGTACTGAAATAAAAGCTGGACAGAGTGAGAAAAGTTACAGGGTCAGCTGTAACCCAGTGCCCTTCACAGCAATGGTTAGTATGGAAAAGCAAGAGAAACAAATCATCTTTCCTTAGTATCAATCCAGGAGTTAATGATTTACTCATTTTTTATTTGTGCTGCTCATGGTTCACTCTTCTGTTCCTGATGGGCATCTGATTTTCAATGTAACTCCTATTGTATTTTTGTCTTTTCTCACATGGAGGTTGATTCAAACCATAGTGGAAATCTCTTGCTTTTCTATGGAAATATGGCTTAAGTATTGCAGGCGCTGACTTCTTTGGAGGAAGTTGTTAGGGAGCTGACACAGTGTGTCTGGAGCTTACTTCTAATATTTTTTTCCAGTAAAAGTACAGCAATTCCAAAGAGAGAGGAAATGATAGAGTGAGTCACTGTATCCTCCCCTTAGCATCCTTTCCAGTAGCTAAATGCTAAAGAGTTGCCTGGAAAGAGACGTGGTCTGCAAATAGAGAAAAAAAAAAACAAGTACTCCCTGGGACGCTGGGGAAGAGTGTAATGTCCAGCTTTCTAAGTTTTTAAGAAGACTGAGAGATAAGCAATAATACTACCAGTTACTTTGAATGGAACTTTAGCTTGGTCTACGTGATTTTTAAGTAAAAGAGGAAAGCGCAAAAGAAAATGAGCCAAATAATTCCTGAAAGCACTAGTGCAATTTCATATGATTCCATGGGATAATTTACAGAAAAGTGCTCATTGGCAGGTGACCCCAGTTTATTGATGAGAAGTAGGGAGCAAATCAATTCAGTTCAAAGGTTAAGTTCAATTCAAGAAAAAATGTTCATGATTTATTTTATTCAGCCTAGAGTAAACCATTTTTTCCTCAGATGCTACAGCCTACAGTGTTTTCTTTGGCTGCAATAAAATATTTGCATTGGAAGCAGAGATACTAATTCTATTAAACTAGAAATAACTGTATTGGAGCCAGTGAATAGGATGTTGGTAGATTTGTGCAGAAGGATCTTAGTCAGGTCTAACATGAAACTATGACACATTACAGTAATTAATGACAATCTTCATAGTATACATTTTAAGTTAAAGTAATAAAAAATAGATTTTAAAAGGATTAAATGCTTTCACCTAAGCCAGGAAAAATCACCAAAGTAAAAGTTAATATAATACAAGCCATGCATGACAGCAATAGCAGAAACTCGGAGTTCATTTTAAATTTCTACATATTAAGCATCTACTAAAATAAACAGGAGTATTGCAGGACTCATTCAAAGCTTAATCATTACTAAAGACATAGATATGAGATGCTTGGACTCCTCTTAACTGAGGACAATTGAGGATCCAGATTTTGGGTCAAAATGGTACCTAGATTGTCATGTTTCTGGAAGATGTCAGTTCAGCTCTAACTATGTCCTACTTAACTTGGTTAAGTAATCAGCTCAAGCAGTTTGCTCATATGGCTCTTCCTGTACGTACCACTGATTTATAAAGCTGTTTTGTAAATTGGCTCTTTGTAGATATGCGATATTTTCAACGAATTCCTCTGAAAATTTATTGTAGCAAATGTGATATTGTTTCCAGCTGTTTCTATGCAGAACTGATATTAAGTACTGGAAGATAGGAGGCAACCAGCTCACTTTTACTGTCAGGCTTTGACACTAACTCGTAAGAATTCATAATTTTCAAAATGTAGCTCAGATTGAAGTTAGAAAAGCTAGTCACATCTCTCAACCAGCAGCAGATGTCAGAGCCAAGCACTGTTTCAGTTATTACCTAGCACTACAAAAACAGGAAAAATATTCTGGAGGCCAGTCGTGACAGTTGGGCTTTCTGGGTGGCCTGCTTGGCCTCTCTCAAACTGGGCAATTCTGAGTACTTGACACTTTCAGACTATTCCACTAACAACAGAAAATGTCATTGCTTCCCTTTGTGCATTAAGATATTGGTGAGATAAGATATTGGTAAGATACTAAGCGAGAGAGATAATATCTGAGCTGATACAAGCAGATTTTTTTAGTTCTTACTGCTGCCATATTTTGTTAGGGCCGAGCACAGTTGTGTGGCAAGTTTCCATGCTATCTCCTAGTTGTGTATGTGAGCTGACAGCTAAGGTGCTGTCAAAGTAACGTGTCCTGGAAGAACAGGAACTCCAAAACTATCACTGGTTCACCACATGCAGTTGATTCAAAGCACTGGAGACTAACAACAAACTCCACATGTCCTGCTGCTTCTGGTGAGATGAAAGACCAACCACTGTCGGCAATTTAGGGATTTTGCCGTATTGCGCTGCGATAGGGAGCAAGGAGCATGCCTGGCACGTTAGGTAGTGCGGTATTGATGATATTAGTACACAGCCACCGCTGAATATTCTAAATGTTTGTTTTAAAAAATAAAGGAAAACGAAAAAACAGTATTTCTAATACGTTAAAGCCAGCAAGACCAGCATGTTTTCATTAATCTGAGGAAGAGAAAAATGAAACGCTGCTGTGCTACTTTTTGCATTATAAAAAGCCACTCCAGAGAAAGGTTTCTTTAACTGCATTGCATATTCATACACTGTGAAACTTTGCTCATGTGCACGTGTACAAGAGGATATAAACAAAAGAAATTCCTTGAAAGCTACTGATTATCGTAATAGCTCTCTTTTTGCAAATACTTCAAATAAAATATTGCATGCATTCTATTAGGGAAGGCAGAAGTTACAGTCCTGCTTGTGACTTTTCATCACTAAGCTAGGACTATCTACAGAACATAAGGCTGAATAAGCCATAAGACTAAATACGGAAATCAGACTTCTTTATGTGCTGAAATAATGATAATACTCAACAAATTTTCAATATCATTATGGTGGTCCATCTTGTATTTAGATGAACAAGTTAGACACATTGAAGCTTTCTGCTGTGCTACAGTCTTGTTCTCAGGCACTAATCCAGTATTTCTCTCTTGCAAGTTGGGAGTGGATTAGAGAAAATACTTGATATAAACAAAAACTTAAAAATATATATTTAATAAAGAAAAAAGATGAAAAAGAGAAATAAATGCTGCTGCTGGTGGAAACAATATTGGTAGCTGTAGAAATAGAGATTTGGGCAATAGAACTAGCAGCAAAAAGATAACATATTGTTGCAGCTGGTTTCGACTAGACTTTTGATTATTATTTGATTGACACACCAGTTCAAAGGTCTATCAGTAGGCTGTGTACTAGGCAGCCTGTGGATCATTATGTGCGTCAGTTTATGAATAATGTAGAAGTTTGTCACTCATTGCATTTTTCATTTTGAAGTAATAATTTATTCTTTAATTTTCCTAGACAGAATTTTGAATGCACAAAAGGTGCATTTAAAAATGCCTGCATAATTCTAACGCTATAAGCAAAGAAATGTTTCTGCTAGGGAGCTATATATATATGTATTGTGGAAACGGGATGTGGATTGGAGCTGATTTGCTCTTCTGATTCAGTTTATTTGCTTTTTCTGCCTCTTTTGTTCACACTAGGGCTACTGAATATAAAAAGTAAATAGCTGTATAATGACAACAGCTCTGACTAAATCACTACTGAGAAAAGCTATTTACTTTAAACTTCAAGCTATTTGCTTGTTTAAGAACTGGATTAAGTGGGATGCGCTTGCTTTTCTTAAGGACTGAGATAAGTGCACTTGAACTCTAACCGTCGCACATCTTGGTCTACAGACAAGCTCATTTGTAAAAAATACTGCCTCAACTACTGGTACTACTACCTAACTGCAAGGTCTTTTGCTGTTGTACTTCAGAAGCGAATACTTCTACAGTGAAAATGTGGGGAAAATAGATGAACTTCAAACATTCAGTACTAGATACTATGAATGTTGTTAAATCATCTCTCAGAGAAGTATGATGTAACACAGAATATTTGACTAAGCTGGTATTACAAGTTTTGGTCATATTATAAGAATTTTAAAATATTAAATCTCAAAGATAGACATTCTTGTCCAATAGTTTGGGAATATTAGACTACCAAAATCAGGAAAATGAATCTCTGTTCTTACTGTCATAAGACATTTTGGGAAGAGGTTTCTATTTGCAAGATATTTTAATATGCAAAAATCTGCAGCTGCCTATGACAAGTTTTATGTAAGTGCTTTAGTATTTCTTGATTTTAAGTGAAGTGAGGCTAACAGAACATCAAATGAAACTAAAAAGCAGAGGTACAGCATTAAGTTAAGCACCAGCAGACAATGTAGACTTCTAAGTTAACTAGTTAGTGGAAAAATCTGTGGAGGTTTATTAAATGCAGAGTGTGCAACTCTGGTTCCCGAGCCACGGATTTCATGTGGCCAGGAGAGAACTTTGTGGCTGTATCACTGTGCGCTTGCCAACCTCTTAAAATCTTTCTTGGGCATCTGTTATTGGTCAGAGTTGGAAATGGGATAGTGCATGAGATGTATGTTTGGTGTGACCAAGGACAATCATTCTTGCATTTTTATACTGCAATAGGAAAGAATTGGGATAAGTCCTATTTTATCCTTTAAGAGAAGTAAGATTCTCAAGTATAATGTGGTAGATGCAGCATTTCCCTTGTAAACCTTTCAGGTCACTAGCCTCAATATGTTTTTTGCTTTTAAAGATTTCTCATCTGATCATAAGTGGAAAACCTCGCCTAGAGGTTGTATATCTAAATAAGAAGGAACAGATAGCAAATCCTTTCAGTCATTGAACCCAGATTTTTAAATTTTCCAATTCCATTTTTACCTACACACATGCTAGAAGGATACATTTTCCCTTACATTTTCCTAAAGTTTTTGAGAGAATTCCCAGTAGGTGTCAACTGATGGTTGTCAAAGTTGTTCTCTTGTATTGCTGACAGAATTTATGAAGTTTTGATTTTTGCTGTAGGTACTCAGCATTTACCCTATGTAAGCAAATGCTTGATTTTCTAAGTAAAAAGAAACAAACTTACATGTTGGGGTCTCATAGGAGTCTGCTCTCTTGAATTCATATCACCATCTTTCTCTTCTTTCTCTCACCTTCTGCTTTGATTTTGAGGTAACATTTTGAAATATTCTTCTATCACTGACCTCTTCTTGAATGTACAGTTTTGAGTGTCTGGCCTCTCTCTGACATCTTGTTTCATGGTCTGCTTATGTCACGCTTGGTCTCTTCAGTACTGAATATTTTTCTGTGTAGTCCTCTTTGGGTTACCAATTCTTAATTCCTCTAAGAAATCAATTTTTCTCCCAAGCTTTTCTAGGACCAGTAATGTAGCTAATTTCAAATCAGAGAAGCAGGTGAGGTGATGTGTGCACCGTACCTGATTTTGAGTTCCTTATGTAGCAAGGAAAGAGGAAAAGTGTTCATCTCTCACCATTGACAGAATAAAAGTATATGGATCTTAGGCTTCTAATCTAGGTACTCCAGAAGGGCTTCTGTGCCCCCCAATATAGATGTTTGTCTTTCCAGTTATTATTAGTTGTATAATATCTTCTTTCCTGTAAAAACTCTGTTTCACTTACGCCTTCAGACCATGATGACACTAGCATAACTAGTATAAAGATCTGTTGTTTCTTTCCTTTTAAAATGGACCATATTTTGAAAAGCATTTTTGGAATTCTTGTATATCTGGAAAAGAAATATTCAAAAGTGAGAAATTACACCATTTTATGCAGCAAATATGTTTTCTGTTCTCAGCACAAAAAGGAGAAAATGCTTTATCTGTAAATAAATAATAAATGAGAAGTTTTGAAATTCTTATGTCCTTAAGTTTGTTCAAAAGTGGATATTTGGTCACAGTTGGAATCCGAAGTAAGTTTAGAGAGCTTTGAAAAGTATTAGAGTACTCCAAAAACTGTAGAACTTCCATAGTTACCTTCATTAACATAAGATCTGTATCTAGTTTAAAAAGCTTAACTACATTAAAATATTAACTACATTAAAAAATTAAAACATTTTGGCATTTTATTTAAATGAATATAAGAATGGCAAATGTTACAGAGGTGAGCATATTAAAGCAAGAGGCAGCTATATTTGTACAAAACTAATTCCACATGAACTTGAAATATAACTTTATCTGCATTTTGGTGACTGAAGTACGCTGCAAAAAGTAATGATGTCTATACTCACGAAAATCACAAAGGACAAGGAATTAAAGAAAAGATATGCACTTTTATTGACAGCCATTGTAAGCTATGTTGGAAGCCCTAAATCAGGCAATCCCTAGAAATTCACTGGCATTAATGTCACTGGCTAAACACAGTTAATTTCGGAATGAGCCTGATTTCATTTTTTTGTGGTAAAACACCTGAACCTGAGTGCAGTAGGGGTTCTACCCAGACAAAATGCAAGTTGACGTCAGTGCAAGTATTGCCTGTGTAAGGTCTTAATTATCCAGACCTTCAGAAAATGAAACAATAAAGTTGTAGAAAGATTGAAGTAATGGTAATAATCTCAGCGGCTAGCTTTTAATGACAGCATCAAGACTTAATATGTTTCAGCTGATTCAGAATTAAAATATGATTCAGAATTTCTTTCAAACTAATAAAAGCTTCTGAATTTTTCGCTATTTGAGAAAAGCTAAAAATATAAGTTTTTAGGTATTATGGTTATATATCAGTGAATACAACAACATCAGCCCAAAAATTCTACAAATAAATATCTACCACCATTAATTCCATTGCCTGAACTCAAACGATATAGTGCATAGGACAATGAAGCAAAACTAGTCACCATGATGTTACTATCAACAGTAAATGCACCAAATGTGTATGTTTTCTTATGTCTATGACTTATCATAATGAAGAATCCATATGATAATTTTGTAAAGATGCAACTTACTCCTGAATGTCTCTTTTTACTTTTCTTCTTTGTTTTCCCACTTCTTCCTCCTTCCACTCCACTTCTTTCTCCTTGTCAGGATCTGAGTC
>NW_010582725.1:159178-186594 GCF_000705375.1 Tinamus guttatus
GATAAAATGAAAGCCTGCAAGACTTTTCTCTGTAGGATGACATGTTGTAAAAATACAACTGTATTCTGGAAAGTGACTGTAGAGATGGCATCTTGGGAGTGAGTGGGGGAAGATTATGTTTATTATCTGTTAATGACTTCCAGATCAAGTTTGCTTGGTCTCCAAGTAAAAAAATACCCTTTTTTAACTGCCTGCTCTGCAGACTCAATTTGGGATTCAAAAATCAAGCTGTGCTAATTCTAATCCAAGTATTATTGTCAGCAATAAAAAGGTTCTACAGGATACTTTGTGCCTTTGGTTAAATTGTTCTTCAGTGGGCTGTAAATGAACGTTAATTCTGTTGCTGAGAAGACTGTCAAAATCAGGATTTTTCTAGTCCTCATTATTCTTGATTAAATCTTCCTTACTAACTATTTAAATGCTAGTATTTGTTCAAGTGATTTCTGGACCCGCTTACTGTGAAGAAATGTGAAAGGCAGAGGAAGAAACCTCAGAGCTGTAATTTTTGCATTGTCCTTGAGCAGTGATGAGTGAGGTCAGGAGAGTGGAGAGAGGTCATGACAAGTCCTGTTGATGCACTGACCATGCTATTGAATTAAAATTTTTCGGGGATTTGAGTGTCTAGAGTTCATGCATTTACACAAAAGAGAAAAGTTTGTAGGAATATTTTAATTAAACCAAATGATGTAATTTGGAAAACAGGTCAACTTTCTTTAGATCAAATTGTAATCATAACGTTATCAAAGACAGAGCCAGCAAAACAGGAGATACTGAGATTCCTTTAAACGTGGCCTCTGACAGTGCTACATCATCACTTAGGACAGTGCCACTGGGCTTGCAAGTTACAGTAAGGAAAAATAATGTTAGTAGTAGCCTCTCACTCTTTTCTCTTTCTCACAGATATTCAGTGATTCAAGTTTTTTACAAATCTTGTCAATAAAATCCTCATTACCTCCTTGTCGGGCTGCAGGGATGGGCCACGTTCTGAGAGGTTCCTTTTCCGCTGTTCTCCCAGGGTCTGGCTGGGCTGCCTGCTGCCTTTTGCTAGCCAGAGCCTCTCAGCCTGGGGCTCTAACCCTGAGATCCTTTGGGGCTCAAGGTATCGGGAGGAAGTGGTCGTGTTCTTCAGCAGCATTTTCCTTTTTGTTTTTCCCTCTGGCAACCCCCTTGATGTTTGTAGACCTTCCTTAGCTTCATCTTATTAGTTACTAATCCTGCTGGGCTCTGACAACGTTGTTTTTTCTTTCTTTCCTTCCAGGGAGAACTCTACTCCACAGCATGAGCGCACCAGAAAGACCTGAGATCTCTCCTGATTTTATTCAGCAAGGTAACTTCTGTCCTCATCACCCTGCGGTCTGTTTTCTGTTTCTGGCCTGTTTTCTGTTTCCTCCTCAGAAACACCCTGCACTGGTGAAATCTGAATTTGGTAATAGCTACATTTTATTGATCAGGCCTTTGGACCCTTGCCTCCCTGCTTGCTGCTGCACTTTTCCATGAAAGGATTTTTGTTTGTGCCTGTCACTTCTGCAAGCAGTGTGGGAGACTTCCTATGGCACACAGTAGTTATTTCCAGACAGCATGTCTTCGAACATAAGCTCCTAAGCAAGGTTAGATTGTAATTTTATTTGAGTCAGGAATCCATGTATCCATTTTTTCCCCTAAATTCACATCTTAGAGCTAAAGGATTTCTACACAAATCAGTTGTTAGAAAGTCGAGCCATGCCTGTGAAGCCAACATCGGAAACATCCAGTGATGTCCTTGTTTATTTGTTTCTATTGCCAAGGCATCAGAGAGTACAGGCGCCTCTGCTGAGGGGCTGTGCACTAAAATGATGGACCACAGCAAAAATTATTGAGACAATAAAGATGATTTTCTTCACTGGTGATCAGACATGTTCCAGGAGAGGCACAGCAATCATGTGGTCAGATAATGGCTGCAGTTCACATCTCTGCAGTGCAGCTGGTTGGAGCTCCATTCAGACTCTTAGGAAGCGCCGTCCTTGAATACAATGCCTCATTTGCACCCTGTCAATTGTTATTTTGCTAAGAGAACTCTCAGACACACTTCAAAATCATTGGCAGCTTCTGGAGGGGAGCACCGCAAGGAAGACTCTAGAAATGAACAGGGAGTAGAAACAGGAAAGTGTACCACCGTTTTTACAGATGTATTGCCCATGTGTATGTCTGTTCATGCCTCTTTCCTTTTTATTTTATTTTTTAAACAGATTTCTCTTAAATGCATCTGAAAGACCTGAGTATCTCTATGGCTTTGCACAGAGCAGGTCTTGAAAGTGGTGCATGAACCTACATAAGCTGTGTTTATTGCTAAGGGAAAACACAAAGTCCCAAGACACAGACTGCTGGAGTACCACGAGCCAGCACTTCTCAGTATTGCACAGGCTTTCTTGCAATTAGTAGCCTGACATTTTTTTAGGACTTTGAATTAAATTTACTAATCTAGGAGTGCTGGGAACTTCTTTTTCCTCTTTTGCTGACTTTCAGTAGTCTGGAGCCTGCTGCTGGCACTTTCTACTTGCGAGTCTATAAATTGTTGTGAAGGCCTTTGGAATAACTGGCATTGCAAGAACACTTTTTTGGAATGGTGTTTGTGTGCTGATACCAGGGCTTGAGGAAGTTACCTCAGCTTGGGTTTCATGGCCGTTCTGTTTTGGCAGTTCTTTGTCCTCTGCTCCATCCTCTATTTTGTGCATTGAGACGTTATGTTCAAACAGAGTTTTTTGAAAGAAAATTCTTCACTTTGTGGTTGTTCTTATTCAGTGAGGTTATTTCTTGTTTTAGGAGCTTTTGTATTTCTTTAAGGCAAATGAGGCATGTTAGTGGTTATTTGTAATTCTTTTTTTGTTCAGTGGATTTCCTGTTATGCAAAAATGTAAAGCTTTTCGCACTGCTGTTCCAAACTTTTGTTTTCCTGTGTTGATAGTTTTGTACATCTGTGTCTGCTTTATAACCTGTGGCTAAGATGTGCTTGCCCAGCTTGGATCTGGCTCTGTGTTCATGGATGCCTGGCAATTTAACATAGAACTGCAACTCAAGCTAGAACTCATTTTTGCTTGTTTGTTTCAAAACATTCAGGAAGGCAGCAGCTTTAACAGCTTTTCTGAATGTATATTACGGTACTGAAGATCTGTTTAATAAAATCATTTTGTCATTCTTGCATATTCCATTTGTTCTGTAATTGTCTTAGTCATTTGTTATTGCAACATAGAATTGCTCTCAAGAGGAGCTTTACAGAACATAAGGTTTGCAGTTGGGCAGCATGTGTGTGTGTGCGCTACGGAACGGGTGCTGTTTCTATACAGTGCACAGACAAAATCACCTCATCCTGCTTCCTCCACAGGCTGCACAAAGTGGAATCCTTCTGTGCCCGTGGCTTACAGCTTCTTATTTTTAACTTCAGTGGGCAGGCAGGGATGGGGCAAGTCTTATGAGCCCAGCTATTTGTTATTTTGTACTCTCTGCCACCTTGGGAGTCTGTAATTATTAATAATACTCTTATTAAAATGTCCGAGATAGCAAAGCTATCTGTGTGTTATTGCTAGTATTAGTAAGATACTTTCTAGTTTCCAGTGAATCAATATGTTCCCTATAATGTAGTTTAATATTTTAAGCTAGAGAACATGGATTAAATAGCCTTCTTAGCACCATTTTTCATTAACCCATTCATCACCTACAGTGCAATGTCTTTGCAAACTGTTTTGTCTGGGAGCTTTTGTGGGGGAGTGCATTTCAGTGCACTAAGGGAGGTTTGGCTTATTAACATTTCCCCGAAAGTGTGTTACTAAGAATTGTGTGTTACTAAGAACTGTGTGTTACTAAGAACAAAACCTATGTTGTCAATAAGTGAAGTGTATGATCTTTGTATTTTTGTTAGTACAGAGCATCAGTTGTGAAGCCCTACTTGAAGATGTAAAATATATGGTAGATGGAGAAATAAGTGAAGATAGTGAAGTTAAAAATGATATGCCAAAAGAATCAGAAACAGCCAAAGAGGTAACGTGTTCAGAAGAGCTTTGTATTTGTAAACATTTATGAACTGCACTACAGAAATAACTCTACTGACTGAAGTTACGTATATAGTAGCAACATCAGAATATAGGGAGCTATGAGGAGAAAACATTTTACATTACTGGAGAAAATAACCTGAAAAAAATAAAGTTTGTTTGTTTTGTTGATTCTGAAGTTACAATAATTTTAGATGTGATTTGTATTTATAAGAACAAAGGGCAATAAAATCTGACATAAATGTTTTTTTGAGTTCATAGTGTATTTAAAACTATTAGTGATTTTGAATAATGCCCTGTTTATGTTGGTCCTTTCCTATTATAAGCTGTATATCTGATGGATTATTTTTACGTGGTTTATATGATTTTATTCAGTCTTCTTTTCTACCTTTTTTTACAATTTTCAATGACTGCAAAAGGAAAACGCTTTAGCATTGCACTAGAATTAACTCATCACATTCTGTGAGAGCATGTAGTAGTAAATGAAGTGTAAGATTCCTTACTAGGTGCTTTCCAGGTAAAACTGATTTATCACACACATCTTTCTTTTAGTTTAACAGTGCATAAAATACTGCAGCGATGTAAAGTGTTAAAGCATGTTTACTTGCAGATGGTTAGATTCCCTGCTGTGGACATAGCCTGTCATAGTCTGCCGGAGTTTTCTTACTTGGAGAAAGACAATCTCCCATAACATTGATCATTATCTTTGGTCTTTGTCAGAAATATTGAATCCTCCTTTTGCTGATATCCTCAGTATGTAACATACTACTATTTATTAAAACAGAGAATTTTTCAACAAAGCATTGTCAGCAGAAATACCTGTTCATATGTATGCAGAAGTTCCTATTCTTTTCTGTTTTTGTTTGCAGACGGTTTGATAATAATGTGCTTTGCTGATTTTTCTTTCATTTTGACAGTCCTGTTATATCGGCCCAGACCCAGAATGCAAGCGTGTGCTCTTCAGACTTGGTGGTCAGAGTCCTTTGGTCTCCTATTATCTGAAAATGCACGAAATACCTAATGCTGCGTCGTATTCCTTGACTTGCAGGATTAATCGTACGGAAGTTTACAAACTACCATATCCTTTTTAACCCCTGTGTTACGTTTATAAATTTTTCTTCTAAACTTTTCTGCCAAGATGGTTTAAACCAGCTGGGGCGGGAAAGAGAAGAATGTATTACTGAAGTCTCACCCATATTTTTTTATTTCCTTCTTCTGTTATGATCACAATAGTTGGGACACTTTTCTCTTTTCGAGACTGAGACAGACCACAGTAATGCAGACAATCTCAGCAAGTGGTTTACCCAAAGAGAGAAACTTAGAAATACAGAGAAAAGATTTGGTAGGTCCTTCATGTTGCTATCCTATAAGCTAACACATGATTTAAAATGTCTTTAGTAAAACCACACTTCAGTTTGTTACTTCATTTTTTCTTGTTAGATTTTTGGAGGATAGTGCTGAATGAGAAACATAAATCAAACCTCCCAAGATGTAATGAAACTTCTGTCATGTCTGGATTCTAGCTTGAATATTGACTTGATTCTGCTGTGGCACCAAACTGTATTCTTGGGATCCAGACATCTATAAATCTTGAGGAGGTTTAGGTCTGTTCTGAGTTTGGGTATATTTCTGCTTGGCATTTATCAAAATGAAGGGAAGCTTTATCCCTTGTGTAGCACAGGTATATTCAGAGCACTTCGTGGCTTCATCTTAAACTAATGGGTTTCAGAAGTGAAGATGTGCTAAATAATTCTGTTCTTTTACTAATGTATATATATTTTTTAATACCTGAACTATTTTGGTGGGCTTGAAGAAGATCGTTTGAGATCCTCTCAAGCATTTTCTTTTAGAAATCCCCAAAATCACAATTTTCTGTGTACTGGAGAAAAAAATAGTTTTCCATTGCTTTTCAGTGTATTACATTTCTGGTAGAATATTTCACTATCGGGAAATTGCAGCTCTCTTAAAAGAATACTGATGAATCTCAGCAGCTTCTGTTAACAGGGCAACTCCTATTACTCCAGTGGATTAGAGGTCAAATTCTGTATTATACTAATTTCATTTAAATTCACTGGCTTCAGCAAGTCTCACAGCATCATATGAAAGACTGGAAAACTCTTTTTTTCAACTTTCAGTGTGGTATTTTTGTATTTGTCCAATTGCTTTTATGAACTTCACAAGGAGAAATTTTAAAAATTGCCATTAGGTTGACTAGCGGGATAAAAGAAAATTTTTGACTTCTTGTGAAACATAAATTTCTCAGCAGATTTTAGGTGACTCTCTACATGCAGAGCAGAGTTTTGTCAAGTAAGTTGTGTCTACTTCTTTATGGGTTTATTGAAACCAGAAATTTCCACACCATTCTCCCTTTACTGTGACCACAGTGGGCAGTCATAATTTGTCCATTTATGTAAAAAGAATAAATTAGCAAATTAAGCACCATAAACTGTTAGTATATCCACTTTTGCTGACATGTTTATTGTAATTTGTAATATGCATGATGGTGATTTTCAAAAATATTTCGTTTCTTTTCTGAGAGTATGAATTATAAATTCATGAATCACAGAAAGCTAGACTGTAATAAAACTTAAAAGTTGGAAATGTTACATAGCACTCCTCTATGTCATCCTTAAAAAAAAGGATGTTGAAACTTTTTATAGATTGATTAAAAGCCCAAAAACTTCTATTCGTTTTACAGCTAAAAGAGAACAAGATGGATGGTCTTTCCTGCCTTCACATAATGAACATAAGGCAACTAATGAGCACATGCCATGAAATGTCTTGAGAAAACTAAAAAACTAAGTAGGTAAAAAAAAAAAAAACCTATATTCCAGTGCAGCACTGAGAGCACTGCACAACACAGAACATATTAAATACATGCAGACCTTTGTTTGATGTATTGGAATATTTTTGCTGTGTTGTTTTAGTGGCATGTATTTCAAAAGAAAAGGAACTTATCTCCAAAAAACACATCTAGGAATTAAAGATGGCCCATAATGAACAGACAAAGGAAGTAAAAGCAGAAGCCTTTCGAGCTGAAAAAGCAGAATTCAAAATATCATCCCTCTTACAAAATTTCCTGAAAATAGGCTTGTGGAGTACAAATGTCAATTCTGGAAACACTAGAATTAAGAAAGCAAGTCCAGTAGTCGGCACTTTCAAAAATAAATAAAAACATCAGGCAACAGCTCTGTGCTAATTGTATTTAAGAAATAAAAGGCCACCTACATAGAAAACAAAAATCTCATTAGTGGAGCTAAAGCAGATCGTGGAGATTCAGGCTGTTAACCCAGCCCCTTAGGCTTGCTTGGAAGAGCTTGCAAAGTCCCTGCCATTTTCTTACTGCTGGAACTGAAGTAAATACAAACTGTGTGCAGACGTGCCAAGCTCCCAGTTCAAGTGGGCTGCAATACATGGAATAATCGGGCTCTTGCTTTCAGGAGGCCTCTATAGATGTTTCTTGTTGAATGCGCATGACTAAGCGGGAGAAAGAAGATCGCCAAAGAGCAGGTTGTGTGATGCTGTGAGTTTATTATAATCCTGATAAATCCCACTAAGCATTACATTTTTCTGTCATCAAACTTTGTTTAGTTTAACCAAAGAAGAGGACATAGAATCTCTCTACTTGTTTGGTGATCCCTCTAAGTTTGGTGATAGGTAAAGAATTTTCTATGGCATCTGAAGACGGTGGGAGAGGAATATTGCTTCAAAACTATTTTTTTTTTTATTTTCTAGAAAAGAAGTATTGGATTCACTGCTTCCATCTACGTTCATCTGGTAGGGACAGGGCAGTATGTGGGTGCTGGACTACTATCTGTCATAGAGAATGAGCTTGGCTGCTTAATCTGTACCACCTGACAAGGGTTTATCAACAATCAACTAACAAAAGAATAGATTGCTTCATAAAGGAAACCTCCCCCAGGATCTCATAATCAAGAATATTTTATGAATTTCAGACAGGACAATAACTGGTAGAGTTTTTCATCAACCGTAGTGGGGGCTGCTAACAGCATCCTTGGAAGCAGTTTACTTTAGCTGTCGGCTCCTTTTGTAGGAAGCCGTGAAAACCATCTCCAGTGGTGACCCCACTGGCCATTGTCAGTTTAATATAGATCTTCACAAGCAGAAGCTGCCCAGGCTACCTCTCTCTCCCCCATACAGTCTTATAAAAACAAGAACTTAAAATAGAAAAGGCTTTTGAAAGCTTAGCATCTGCTCTGCTACTGATATTGTTAGATTTACTCTACAAGAACTATACAGGAATTTACTTGGAAATATCTGCAAGGTCCAGGCCTGACCATGAGAGACTTTTGAAACAGCTTAATAGGTATTTTTTCCTTGATTTTTAACCCTTCATCCTAAAATTTTCCCAATCTTTCAAGTCTTTCAAGTTATAGTTCATGTTTGGCTTAGATTCCCTTCAACTGTGAATGATGATGATTCAACTGTGAAGCTTTGACATTATCTTTCAGTAGGTTCCTAAATCCTTTCTGGACTGACTCTTCTAGTTCTGATTTTAGCTCCTGTTTTTTGTTACAGTTTTTAGTTCAGCTGTGAAGGTTAGAGCTGACTGTTAGACCTGGATATTTGGTTCTAACATCATAAAATTACGTTCAGACATTCATAAAAAATATAACTTGGGCATCTGCTATTGCTGCTTAAAAGTGGGTCACTGAATCCTTGCTCAAGGATAGTTTCTCCTTGTAAAACTGTTATCCTAATTGTTCTCCAGACAGAAGCCGTTACAGGACAGGAAGGAAGCAGTTCCAGGAGAGATCATAAAGGATGTTCTCTGAGAGAAAAAAACACAGTACAAAACTCTTCATCATTAATCAGAACAATTTAATTATATTTTTGATATTTGATCAGTGGAAGTGCACTTAAAATTCCTACTCAAATCGAGGGCAACCTAGCCAACAAAATTATATATGTATCTGTCACATGAGACACTGATAAGCCAGAAAACATAGAATAACATGAATAAAGTCCTCCATTATATGAAGCCGAGCAAAACAAAAGCTTTTAATATTAGTGACAACTGCAGCAGGAGTTTCACACAGACCTGCTCCACTATCCCTTGAAAAATTAAATAGGAATAAAAGCCCATCTGGCTCGATCATTGGCTAGCAGCACGTATTTTTATTCCCACCCCAAATCACACACAGCTTGGCTGGAAAGACGACAGCTGCTTGGGCACTAGTGTGTTTCAGCTTGAAGTACATCTAATCTTTACTGAGTTATTTGAGCCTTGTGTGCCAAGTGCAGAAAGGCTGCGGTGGGGAGAGCGGGGGGCTCCCCATATCCCTGTGTAATCTTGGCCAACCAAGTAGTGCTCGGGAGACAACAGCAATTCTCAGAGCATATTGGACTTAAAATCCAATAGATGTACCAAGCGCTCTGGTATAAATCCTCACGCAGTTTGTGGCTGTGGAGTGAGCCACTGCTGTCGGAAATCAGGCTCAAATATGATACTGCTCTGCTACTTCTGAAAGCTCCTTAGTGTCCTCTCGCTTGGTTAGCTTGGATATTTACTTACTCCTTTGCAGATTTTTCTTTAGTTGTTAGATGTTACACCTACAGTAAATATAATAGGAATGTGCACTGTTAAGGCCAGTGCGCTGCAGGAGAGTCCAGGTTTTGTTCATCTTGGTGACAAAATCTGCAGAGACCTCAGTGGTCCAACAAATGTTCTTCCGTAGGCTTTCCTGGTAGAGTAGCAGCTCTGAAAAAAATGGTGGGTTTTTTTTTTGGTTTTAATTTTTTTAAATCCTACTTTCATAATTTTCTTGTGTTCAGAAGAGTTTCAGTAAATCATGGGGGGGGGGGGACCCCCCCCCCCCCAACCACAATTGCCTCTGTTACAGCTGTGCTCTGCTACCTCATCCTGCCCTTGCTCCCGTGCCAGGAGTGTCACTGCCCGCGGCAGCCCAGGGGATCGCAGGGACACTCAGTGCCATCCCCAGGCGCCCAGCGCACGGCCGGGCTTCCGCCTGCTCTTAGCAGGGGCTGCCCTGGGGCATCTTGCAGAATGTCTTAGTTAATCCGGTCTGACACGAGGCCAAAAGCAGAAGGCTCAGAAAGGAGATGAAGAGCAGAATTGGTCTTTTGGCTTTGTTCGGTGGGAAGCTGGACCTCCAAAGATTGGGAGATTCAGAGAGCCGAGGCGAGGCAGGTGGGAGCGCAGGGCGCCAGGCCTGGCTGCGCGCGGACCGCCGAGCCAGGGCCTCCCAGAGAGCCCTTGGCAGCCAAATTCCCCCTTTTCTGTATTACAGGCTCTTTTAACAGGAGCTCTTACTTAGGCCTCCATCTCAAAAATAGCATTTTAAAATGCAGTTTAACAATTATCATGATTCACAGGGTTAGGGATGTTAAGCCTTATCAGGCTGGTTTTCAGGCTGCTGTTACTTCTCAGCACTGGTCTTTACATTTCACTTTTCTTGTGTTGAAGCATACAGTGGCAAAAAATCACAAAGCACTATTTTTATCCTATCCATAGCAATTAGGATTTTCATGGTAGCTCTTACTGGAAGATGATAACTCTCGTGAATGCTGCTCTGGATTTATCTTTGTTTAACTATAGCTGATTGTGATTTAGTACACAAATGAATTTCCCAGGTAGCTGAAAATACAGAGCTTTCACTTAACTGAAACTATATCACACCAGTTGCTCCAACATATCAAGATGTTATTAAAGAGACACGTAGACTCAGAGAAGAATTTCAGAAGGATTATACTGAGTAAGTGCATGACAGTCATTAAAATACTAGCTGATATTCAGATCATACTAATCTAGAAACTAATATTCCTGAAAGTGTTACATAATTACTGCATATTGGGTTGATATATATGTGTGTGTTTATATATGTGTGTGTGGATCTTGAGTGCAAGAGAGAAAAATGTCAGATGCACAGTCTTCATCCCTGCCCTTCAAATGAATGGTAAAATTACCCTCATTCTATTTGGGAACAGGAGCATGTCTGGTGATGAAGTACATGTCAATGGGATTAAGATAATACAGAGTATTAGCATGGCACCAGGCAATGCTCCTGCACTTAGATGTCTGACAGTGTCTCCACTCTAAATCCTTTTTGGAGAGGTTTAGCTCCCATTTACTGCACACTAAGATTAAACTCATGATTGAATGAATTACAGCCAGACATTATAATGAGATAAAATCATGCTGCACTGATAATGATAGCTCATGCTAATAGGATGCATCACCTCTGCACATATTGTCTGACATTAATTCTATTTTTTTTTCCAAATCTGTACATGTACATGTACTTATATACTGATTTGCATGGTTTGGAGCTAGAGAAGGGGTTTTGCAGATGTAGTCAGAAAAAGCTGTTTAAAAATACAGATCTGGAAACACTTAAGAAGCTTAAAAGTTGCTGCTTTCTATGCAGAATTTCTCCTTCGAACCAGAATTGTCTTGCTTAGCTTTACAAATACTGCTTGTGTACTTGCTGCTCGCTTTACGCATTGTTCATATAGCAGTTGTGCTCTGATTATGCTTTCTTTTCTATTATATAGGAAAAGGTCTTCAAAGGGTAAAAAAACACCACAAAGTTTCATTTAAAAAGAAACATTTATTTTTTGTTGACAGTATGTAAATAAAAATGTCAAGTGCCAATTTTATGTATATAAGTTGAATATCCTTCATCTTTCACCAAAAGTTATGAACAAATTTTTATTTTTCAGATTACAGCAAAAGTATGAAAAAGATATTGAAGCGATAAAGAAGGAAAGGAAAGAAATGAATCACAAGTTCAAAAGGTTTATTTCGATTCTTTTGTACTACACCAGTGTTCTGATTTCTTCATTTATGAAAATATCAAGTGCAAGATTCACTGACAGAAAAATTCTAAAAATTCTGAAAATACTGCAGATGGAAAACACGCCTGCATGTTTTTTTAAAGGTTTTGTGATTACATGTGTCATGCTCAACTTGGGGGATACAAAAATAAAAAACAAAGAAAAAAAAAGAAGCTAAAATACCTTTATTCTGTTCTTAGACAGATTAAAGCTTCCAGGAATCCAGCTGAACTAAAGTTCCATGCAGCTGTATTAATGAAAGAATTGGTATGTACAGTGTTATAGTCTGCTTTTTAGGACAGAAAATGAATTACAATGAGGATTATTAATGTCTTTAATAAGACAGGTTGTAATCTGCCATGATACTGTTTTCTTTAAAATTTGTAAGGCTGTCTTAGAGGTTCTTGAAGATCTTTGCCTATTGTTATTTGATTTCTGGAATCCTGTACATACAGGTTTGGTTGAACATACAGCACATCTGCTGTGCATTACAAATAAGGGTACAAGATACTAAATTCCCTTGGATAGTAATATTGAATGCCTGTTTTAAGATTAGACCTGTAATTCTACCTCCTGTTATTAACTATCACGCTTATTCCCCTTCTCAAATTAATGTTTCTAACTCTCCTCCCTTTGGTCTTTCTGTTCCTCCCCAGCATGGCCAGAGCCTGTCCTTTGACTTTCTTTTCCTGAGCACTGTCAGTTGATTTTCTTGACCTACAGCATCCCTGTTCCACTCCTCCTGGTTGTCAGAAAACACAAAACCTCTCTGATGATAATATTACCATTATATGTCCCCTCTGGGGCTCCTGAAGAGATCTGGCAGTCTTTGTTGGCTGCCATTCATCTGCTGTGCTCAAATTTGGCAAAGTCTTCCCACAGAATTAGTAGCCTCTAAGAATTCTTTTTTGGCCTGGATTAGCATGGGTAATATAGAGAAGATCCCTGAGAGATCTCTGGTTTCATGCAAACTTCTGGACACTTACATGTGTTTAGAATCACAGAAATGAGTGCAAGACAAGTCTTGCTATGGCTTTATGGCTACAAGGGTTATGACTTCTGCTGAGTTTTCATTGCCTGTACCAAAGCAGGAGAGTATTTGGGCTATGGAAGTTAGAGCCTGTGAAGCTGACTGTCCACCTGAAAGCAGGTTAAACCTCTTTGGAGTATCTTAACCCACAGCCACCTTTTTGAGCAATCGTATTCATTTTTCCTACCGAGCAGATAGATGTGTTATGAATTGCAGATGTTCTGTTCCCAGTGCACTGCAGTTATAACCTTGACAGCATCAGGAGCTTCCTTGGACACTGCTTCACCATTTGCTTGTTCACTTATAAAAGTGAGCATGTTGACATGCTCAGCTCACAAACAGCACCAATTGTGTTGAAAATTCAGTTGAAAATTCTTGAGAACAGCTATATGGTGAAGAGAATGGTTTGCAAATTCCACTTCTTAACAGTAATGGTGATGCCACTTACTCTGCCCAAGAAAAACAGTAATTCTCTCTGTTTTTGTCAAACTTGGGGAAAATTTAAAGTTGCCTCAAATTCTGGAAAAGAATCAGGAAGTCGTGGTGGGGCTTTCCCACTTAACATATATTCCTAATGCTTTACTCCAACATTATCATTAACTAACACTAATAATCCTCTTTGAGACCCTTATAAGGCCTGTGATGTGTAGCAGGGTCCTTCCAGTTTTTTGTGTACTTCAGTTTGACCTTTTATTTTCACAGGACTTAAAACCAAAAAATACCCAGAAGCAGAAGTGAATACGCACTGAGCGGCTCTGCAAACATTGGGAGGTTCCAGCAATGAAATAGCTCATTTTTTCCACCTGCTCTTCTGAAATAGTAAAAAGAAAATATAAAATAAGCACTGTGAAAAGTACCAGTTTCAGTTTTCCATGTTCAGTGAGTTTCTATAAATCGATGTTTTCACAGAAAGATACTTTTAGGATAGAAAAAATAGACTTTATAACCTAAGAGTGTACTTTTAATTGCATCTTAAGAAATTGATTTTGACTATAGCAACTTCTCAATGTAACTAAAAGAAAAAGGAAAAGGATTAATTTATGGTGGCATAGGAAGTCCTGCCAGTTCTAAATGCCCTACTCAGTTTCTTTAAACTTTTTACGTTCTTTAGGCCTCAACAAAAACTAAGGCTCCTCTTCCAGGTTTGGTACCAAACAGACTGTTATTTTCCAGTGCTAACTTTTGGACAGTGGGTTGGTAATAAGCTTTTTCTACATTTTTAAGGAAATTATTCAGCTTGTCAGTAGGCACCATTGATACAGTGCAGCCACCCCATCCAGCTCCAGTCAGGCGTGACCCAATGGCCCCAAATTGCCTAAAATAAAAATAGAAAAAAATCATGAATGAGAAACCAGAAAGAGGTTAATTTGTCACATGCAACATTCCAAACACATCTATATCTTCGAAAGCCCACTTGGTTGTATGAGACATGCCAGCAATTTGCATGCAATTATCATTTTGAACAAAAAAATGCACTTTAAACTCTGCAATGTAATCATTTCTGTCAATTCTAAAAGTAACCCTCTTTATAATGCTTCAACATCAGCTGTTTTAAGGACCACAGCACAGCTGAGATGAAGAAAGCAGAGGAAGAAAAGAATTGTGTTAGCAACATTCATAAGACATCAGATGTGACAACAAATACATGATAAAATAACAAAAGAGGATTCATGAACTAATTGCACAGGATGTAGTCATGCAAGCCATTTTCTAATGTGGCAAAGACAAATAGCTCTATTCTTCCAGGAGAGATCTAAAACATGCTGAAGATTCACAGGCTTCTGCAGGACTACTGAGATTGCCAGCCAAGAAAAGGAGAATGCAGAAATTCCCAAGAATTCATACAAAGAATCACTGCACTCAGTCATCTGAATGGGCAGGGTTAGGTATCTGTCTTTACACTAGGCAAACTGCATGATCTTAACAGATTTACAGCAGTAGAGATAAAATAAGGATCCAGTCCCAGAGAAAAAGCTTTTAATGGGGAGAGTGAAGAGGAAGAACAAATAACAATAACATCCAAAACACAAACCATTCCCAGGCTCAAGATCCTGGGCCACTAGAAATTATATTATTCTGCAAGATTCAGATGCCAATTCATTAGTATTTAGTTGAATTATTTTCCTTAATTTGCTCACCTGTGTTCCCTACCTTCACTTGGATTCAGAAAGAGGAGGAAAATAACATGTAATAAACTCCTTTAGGGCATTTCTAACATTAAACAGGATGATTTAGAAAACTCATTTGAAATCTTATTCTCCTGGGAGATCTAATCTGATTTGCAAACAAATACTTTTGATATGTTTCCAGTACCAGGCAGTGTGAGATTTACCAGTCCTTCAAGCTTTCAGGGAGAGTGGGCATCACGTGAATGGTATATTGGAAAATGACAGCTCATTCTGAGGAGGCTGTGGTTATTTTTCGTATGTGCATTTTATGTTAAATGAGTGTGGTATACTGCTGGGTTAGCTGAGGCTTAGGTCATATTTCAAGCAAGTACTTACATATGTTTCATTCTGAACATGCTTACATATCTTCTTGAATAGAAACACTTTCTTCAGTGTGCCTGTGTGGTGCCACCCGGCATATTGACTCGATTTTATGTTCACTCCTTATTTCCTGTTGGTGTTTTATTTTACTTATTAGTATTATTCCTGTAAGCCACTCTAAGTCTCTGTTGCAATTTTTTGTAGTTTCTGGTCCACAGAGCAACCTCCTAAAATGAGCAGGATCTGATCTGGTCTCAACTGCAATCAACAGGGAAATTCCCATCGACTTCTATGGTCCAATCCATTTCTCAAAGTCTGCTACATCAGCTGGCTGCACTCATTTGGCCAGTTCCTTCAGTGAGAACTTGCATTTCAGATAGTGCCTGGCTTTTATTTTCGTGGGCAACTGAAATCCCTGAAGAACTGTTCTGAACCTTTTACTGATTTCATAATTCTCTGTGGTCATGCGGATGCCTCATTTTTACTGAGTCATTTTTAAATACTTGGTTGAAAAAAGCATAATGCAGACAGAAAATATGCCTGTTTCAGAGCTGAAGTCACTGTGTTTCAAAATACTGTGGCTAGCAGTTTCAACTGTGGTGATTTCTATTAGCCACTTGGGGCTCAGTGCTGAGGACCTCGGCACAGGGCTGAGCAGAGCTACAGCACCTGATACTGGAAGAACTCAGAAATGAGCACCTAAGTCTGCATACATAGGAACTATGTTGGATAGGACTTACCTAGGTCAAACAGGAGAAAGTTAATGTTGGAACAGATCTGAAACTGGCTTTTTCATCTACTGAATCGCCTCAGTTCTGTCCTAAGCTCCTCCTTCAAAGTGGGCTTCAGAGCCAGACACTCCTGTACACTGGCATGATGAGTTTTAAATATATAAATGTGAATATATGTATTCGTTCTTATTAAGTATATTCTGTTCCGTAGCACAGTGTGTATTTAAATAACATATCTAGACTTTTGGACTCTGTAAGAGCTGCAGACTTTTTTTTTTGAAAAGTTTGGATTTGTGTATCATCCCAAAACTCCATGCTTTGCTTCTCCAAGCAACTCAGCAGTCGTAAGAGCCTTGATTAAATGCAGAGTTGACTGTAATACCATAATACCTTGACAGAGTGTAAAAACTGTATTCTTTTAAAAGCGATCAGAGAGGATTTGGCACTCTTCAAGTGGCTGGCTGGTAACACACAAAGTACTAGCATTTATGTCACCAAAAATGGACAATAGGGGATGAAAGAAGGTTATTTGCAACACTCTATGGATTCTAAGAGACTTTCTAAAAGTACCTAAGGTTCTAACTTTCTGTTCCTTGATTGTTTAGTACCTCTGTGTGTTTCTTGCTTTAAAAAGGGTAACAGGTAAAACAGCTATGAACAGCATGCGATAGGTTAGAGAAAGTACGAGATTCTGTCTTAGCAAAAAAAAAAAAAAAAAACCAAAACACTGACCAACTAGTGGTTACACTTTTCAGCACTAGAAACCACAGCAAGTATGGAACCCTTTCTTTCTTGGCAGACATTGTACAGTAAAACATAAAGATCTAGGCAAAACAGAAAACATCTGGATATGCAGATTATTCTTTGCAGTTTAAACCTTGTAAGGAGAGAGCAGCAGCAGACTCGGGCAATTCTGTGGAATGTATTTTTGGAACAGCTTTTTAAAGTTGCAGGGCAGCTGTATATCATTGTAAGCAAAGAATGTAATTTCTGTAGTTCCTGGCCCATTTATATAATCACATCAGCCAAGTTTTCCTAGAGTGACTAGTGATTTTACATGCCTTAATTTTTTAATGTCCAACTTGAGCAAAATGAGAGGTTTTTTTTTCCCAACAGTTTTCAAGAATTAGATGCTGGTTTAAACTGTATTCATCTAAAGTCACTATTCACTTTCATAAATCTAATTACAGAATCACAGAAAAATCATTATGGAGTATCAAACTTCAGAAAAGAAAAAGGATATATTTCTGAGAAAATATTCCTGATGGGTCAAGACCGTAAAGAATAATAAACTGATAATTTATTTGTTCTGTCCAACAAAGAACAATAAAGAACAACTGAAATCATTAAACAGTATCAATGAAAAATCATTTCCCACTGACTACGCTCTGCTGTGGTGCTTAGCTGTGCTGAGCATAGTAGCCGTGGGCTCTTCTGTTGGTAATTTAGAAAGAAATCTGATGTAATATGGGCACACATCACTCTTCCCTTGCTATTTATATTTCAGTCTCTGGAACTGAGATGTCTGATTAATTTTAATTTAATTTAGTAAAATCCTAACTGTGCAACTCCCTCCCTTTGGGTTCTGTGGCTCTGGCCAGGCTGCCGCCCGCTCGCAGCGTCACGACAGCCGCGTGCGTGAGCCGGGGAGCCGCAGAGCTGAGCGCGGAGCCCAGCTGGCCGCCCGCGCCGTGCAGAGCTGCCGTGTCACCTGCCTGCCACCCCCTGCTTGACACAGGGCAGCTTCTCACATCGTTTTTTGAGAACAGGCCCTACAACTATGAGTCAAGCTGGGTACCCAAAGTGAAGACACTTTAAGTGACTAATAATTTTTGCAAGGTTCAGTCATCAGATAGAATCTATTGACTACGAGGAGTCTACTGGGTACTAACTGTGACTAAAACTAATGCAAAAGCTCTTAGGCTTTTCCTTTGCAGTGGCATCAAGAATAGGCTGCTGATGCCCTGCACTGATCAAGACTTCGTAGTCCAAGATCTTTTATAACTCACTGGGGCATCGGTTTTGTCTTCAGCCCCTTTGGAGACTGTTCCCCCTTCTCACCCACACACACAGTTCTCCTTTGAGCGGCTGGGACAACCCCGCGGAGCCACCGCGTTGTCTGGGTTCCTCCAGCAGCTTATTCCATTATGTGATCGTTACATGATACAAGAGACCGAACGTGGCCTGTGAGTTACAGAGTGAATTTGTTCCCAGCAGAAGGAACAAAAGTGGTATTGTTAAATTGCTATCAGATTGTCCAATGGCTATCTGGCCTTCTCTCTGTTTTATCTCAAAACAGCATGTGTATCCCATATGCAAAATAAGCTGTCCAGAAGTCTTCACATCAGTTTTTAAGTCTGTGTTTCTCTGGCTCAGAGGCTATTCTTATCCCATCTTCAGAAGAAATCACACTAACCCAGGGTATTATATAGTCAACTATACATTTCCCTATATTGATTTACAATCCTGGTAAGTCATAATTACATCTTAATAAATGAACATGACTATAAAAATAAGAATGCATGTGGCAAGCAGCATATTTGTAAAATTGATAATTCCATTATAAGCCAGGTTAGTTTCTTAATAAAAAAAAATGTTGTCAGTAAAGAAAACATGGTTCTAATTTTACTTTTTAGATGGTGCAACCTTCATTTCTTTAGCTTCAAACCCAAAGAGAATCGCTGGGGGATTTTCTGTTTTTTTTCAATCTGTGAAAGATTTGAAGAAAGGATGTGATACCTTCATAGACTCTCTTTGCTTTCACAGGACCGCAAAACCTTGACCTCCAGCCTGCAGCAGCTCTGACACCCTGCACTTCCCTTCTGGCAACAACCTTTGGCTTTTTCCCTCAGCTTAGAGCAGAGTTTCCCAAACTGAGCAAAGTCCAAGGAGAAGCAAGCGCTGTAACACGGAGGAGGAAGGTGGCATCACCAAGACCTGAATGAGGGAAGGAGCTGGGAGAAGAAGCTGGGGCAGAGGCAGGGATGGAGGAGAACTGTGTGTGGGCAACTCCTTATTCCTCCTAGCCCCTGTTTAAATGATTAACCACCCCCGAGGTCTTTCTGCAGACACTGTATTACACCAAACTTAGCATTAATGTCTCATGATTGGAGATACCAGACCCACGGCAGGTGGGAGGGACGAAGTGCATGTGCATCCCTTCATGATGGTGCTGTGATAGGGTTGAAGTATTAAATAGAAAGCAAGTACCAAGCAGTTCATTTATACTTTCTGTATCAACACAGTTTTACACTAGATTTCTTCTTCTTCCAGTGTAGAAAAGTTTTAAAAATAACAACCTGCTACATTCAACAACATGTAATTTCCAGCTCACTCGATGCCATTTCTCAGGCTCCACTTACGTCAGCCAGGGGCTATGGCCCTGGGAGGGAAGGAAGGAAGAGACAAAATGACACTCTGGGAAGGTATTTTGGAGGTGAGTGGGTCTTGTTTTCTTGGGACCAAACTGTGTTAAGGAATCCAACTGGAAAAAAGAATCTAGGCCATGAAGGAATACTGAATAATGTGGCGAAAGCTCAGACATGTAATGCAGACAGCAGGAGCAGAGGGTGTGAGCTATTATAAAACATTCTCATTTAACTAACGAGCTGCTCTCCAATCTAGCTGATGCCCTAGACACAAGTACTGCAAAAAAAGGCTCTAGTATTTGTTAGGTTTTCAAGGCAACCTAAGAATCTGGAATCCCCTGCTCATGCATTTCCATGGTGGCAGCAGTGAAATGGTTAAGAAATATGCAAAAAGATAGTTTCAACAGAACAACTAAGATGATGTTTTAAGAAAACCAATTATGATTTCTTCTTCAACTTATAAAAAGACTAGCCAACACAGTCTAGCATCACTTGTGATGATGTGTCAGTCCAAAAGCCAAGTCTGTAATAAAGCCATAAAGTGGAGCTTTCATCTGAAAGTATTACACAGATGTCAGTAGGGAAACAATTCACCATGTAATGTCCCCATAGGAGATTAATTTTGTAATAAGAGACAATAATACTTTAATTTTAAAAGTGCAATAGCCAACAATGTCATATTTTCTCATCAATTCAAAGAATATTCTCACAGGCGATTACTCTTCGTTGTGGTCAAGACTTACAGGCAGATGTCCACCAGCCGATCCAGTTCAGGACAGCTGCATTCATACATTTCCTTGCAGCTGATATGGCTCTGGTTCATTAATTCTCCCAGCAGCTGGATTGCATTGGCAGGTGCTTCATCGCATATCTTCTTAAATTCCAGCACTCTGGCAGCTTCGCTGTACACATGCTTAGCACGCTGGTATAACTTGAAGGTGGAAACTAAACAAAATGAAAATATTAAATATTGCAATTGTCCAGTAATATCTACCAAAAAAAAAAGGAATAAGAACAGAGCATAATTACATTTGTTGCAATAGTTCATAGTTTACATTAGCACTCTGTAGGCTGAAAGTCTTCTCCAAGAATGCCCTTTCTCTTCTTTAAAGCCCTAACATAATAGTATTTAGAGCCCCAAAACACTAGCATTTCATCATTTTGATTTTATGCACATTGGATTTATGCACATTAAAAAACTCGAGGAGAGATCAAAACCTTTCTTCAGATAAATGAACTTTTGATCACATTTACAATGGTATGATTTAAGTCTGTTGTTAGTTTTTAATAAAAAGTGGAAGCATGGAAATATCTAGGCATATATGAAGCTACAAGCTTCACAATCATGCTGTAGAAGCAAACCTCAGAGATGCCCTACCTGAGCGCAGCCTGCCTGGCCCTGTGCATGTGAATGCAATGCCCAGACACCACATAAGGAGTGTGGAACCCGCCTGGCCGCCCAGGCACACACACCCCGGGCTCTGCATTTACTGTTCCGGCCCCAACACCGGTTCCTTGCTGCCTGCTATGGCACAAAACGTGTTCACTCCTTTCTGTTTGCAAGGTACAAGCTGGAGAGTTGGCAGTGACAGTGAAGCGGTGACATGACTGGGACTTTCAGGTTTTCAAATGCTGCCAAGACTGGGTCACACTGGCACCAGAGCAGCCTTTGCCAGGGGCGCCCAGCACGGGCAGCTCGGCAGCAATGCCCCGGGCCTGATTTGCATGTCAGGTATGCTAAGAGTTCCCACCTTTTCTCTTGAAAAGCTGCAGATCTTTGCCTCCGACATTAATGCAAATGCTACTGCCCTGGTACCCTGGTGCCCAGGCAAAGAAGGCCCCTTAAACAGGCCGCGTTTTGGGCTCGCCCTGACTGAAGTGACATGGGAGAAGAAGCCCCCAGAGGAGCAGGGGGCACCCAGCCCTGGACGTCCAGCTGGCAGGAGCGTCGCTGCGTGGGGAAGGCAAGGTAGGGCTGGCGGCTGCCAGCTGTTCCTAGCGTTAGTTGGGTGCCTGTTACACAGGAACGGTTTTGTCTTGCCGTACGTAGAGTTCACGGTTTCCTCTCCCCAAATACTGTTTTGTTGGTTTAATACAATAGGCTTGCAGCTGTTACTGAGGATGTATTTATTACTCACCAGGTGCCTGTATAACACAATTTCTTAGGTTTCTAATCAAACTGGCTTGAGTAAAAGTTAGATAAGACAACAGTATTCTGTACTTGCAGGACCTACTGTAGCACCTTTCCTAATTTCCTCTTCCTTATAGCACTTGTGCTTGTTGGAGCATCTCCAGATGTCCTTCCTTTTCCTTCTATGCGCGAATTCTCCTTTGGGACACAGAGTCTTTTCTCATTTGTTTCTAGTTTCTCTCCTTTTTTTAATGTGGCTGATGAAATATTCAAATAGAGGTAAAAAGTCAAGAGAAGACAGATGAGCTGTGTATTTAGAACAGAATTTGCGATCTGACCCCAACATTCAGATTCCTGCTTGGCTGCTCTATGCAGGCAGCTAAGGTCTGAAACCATTTCTAATGGCTTCAGCAATCTGTACTAGCAATTATATGTAGAAATCTTCCCTGCAAGACTGGCAATAATATTGTGCCCAGTTTAACTCTCATGTGTACTCTGGACTGCACCCCTTACTGCCTGAAACTTCATCGCTATCTGTCTAATTCCTTACGTTTCTCCAAAACAGTAAGTGTAAATCAGGACTGCAAATGCTGAAAATGTAGTGCTGCAGGAGGCATTAATAAATGTGCTAAAATTATAGAGAAATATTGAACATAGCATAATCTGATGATATTTATTATGTAATTGAATACAGCCCCTACTGAGAAACATGGTGTTGCTGTCTTCTGAACAGGCCTCCTGAATGTGTTTCAAGTGAGGACTGAAATGAAAAATGTGGGTGCCCCACAGAAACTTCTTGAGTATCACTGTTTTCCCCTTAGAGGTGTGTTCTACCCTGTTGTATTTCCTTGCTAAGGGAGTTGTTTGTGCCATGTGTTGCAGAGCGATGTCTTGCTATTTATGAAAGTTGGAGAAAGGCTGCTTGGCATTTTTATAAGATGGTTTCTCTTTAAATATTCCTTTCTTATAAGCCATTGTTTTAGAGCAAGGAGATTTCTAAATGTGCATTCGTTTAGGGAGTATCTAAAGTTGCGTGAGAGATTGCCATAGCTCACACTCTCTTGTAAATCACCATTGAACAGTAGTAACCCAAAGAATGAACTGAAAACATGTCTGTTTTCAATTGTAAGGCACAAGACTTGCCAAAGGCTGTGATTGATTCGGAGACCACCCTTTGGTAGAGCAATGCTCTACTGGCCAGATTACCTTAAAGCTCTCTGGGTTGTGCTCTGCTCGTCACGGTGTGAACTGGCAACCAGAACGGATGCTCTGGCCACCAGCCAAAGCTCTGCGCCGCATCCTCAACGGTGTCCCTCGATGGAGGGCGATCTGCCCTTGACTGCAGCAAAAGCTGCCCTACGAGCAGTTTGCAAAGGAGAGCAAGGGGCTCTACGTTGTTTTCGGGCTCTGTTGTGGACGTTTACTGAATTTGTACTGGTTGGTTTGGTATTGTTACATTAGCTATGGGATGGTTTGTGGCAGTGTTTTATTTCAGAAAATTAGGTTTGTGTTTAGAATTTTTTTTTAATGGTTTCCCTTTCCTCTCCAACAATGCTCTGCCCAAGTAAAATTATCTTCAGGACATCAAACACCTCTGTACTCTTTAAGTTCCATTGTAAAAACAGTGCAACAACACACGTATTTTCAACCATGAACACCAAATGCCTGTGGTAATAGAGAAATCCTCTTGTACCCATCGCACGCACAGTCCGATTGACCATCTCCACATAATACCACATAAGATTTGAAACCTTCCACGTGTTCTCAGTGACTAGAGAAGAAGCGGGGTCACCACGTTCCTGGGCGCAGACCAGGGGCACCTGCCCAGGCTACAGAGCAGGGTGGTTTGGGGTGGCCTGAGGCGACGCTGCCCCCGAGAAGGGCCCTGCAGAAGGTCCGGCAGCTCCCTGCACCGCTCGGACCGAGGGAGGTTCAGCTCAGCGAAGGGTTTAGCCTCTGACCGGAATCACGCTGCCAAAAAGTACTTTTTGAAATCACTACATGTCTCCTCCGTGCTGCTTTCTGTGAAGCTCTGCCATGTGCAACTGAACTGTTTGATTTGAGCACAATCACTGTCCTGGGGCCTTCTTCCCCTTTTGGGATAGGCAACATGGAAATACTGACTTGTTTGCATTGTCAGCTGCACGTACAAAAAGCTTCTTGTGGAATGAAGTGAGGCAGAGCTGCACATTTCATGAATAAAATACAAATCGGAAATTAAAATAAATATGAAAAGTCAACATGTGACCAAAAAAATTTGAGGACAAGGAATCCTATACGTATGTCTGATTCAAGTGTTATTTTGCCACTAATTTTTTGACACATTTTAGCTTCTTCATTCAGCCTGCTTTTGCCTTCAAGGCCACAGTCTCACTAAATGTATTTCTACAGATCAAAGACAGTGAATCTTGTACATGGAATTCATCCACTGCTGACTGCTTTATACTGCTGGTCCATAGCTGTTTTTCAGAGGTCAGTGATTAAAAGACGCTTTGTGGATACTTTGTGGATTCTCTGTATCCTAACTCTGCTTCTCTGCAGAGGGTTTCAGGAACATCATCCCTGAACAACTTAAACCCCTAAATTACCTTGAAATAAACAGTGAAATAGTCCAATACCCCAGCAGCTCACACTGCATCAAGAACGTTTCAATTTGTTAGGCTTTACCAGCCTAACATCAATGACAGTTTGTTTAAAATCCATATAAAATCTCTTAAAAGCAAACAAATATCCTGGGCTACAAGTCTCAAACAAATGCGGGTTGGTTAAATATAGCAGAGAGCTTTATTGTGTGTTTTCTACTCTGTTGTCATATTTTCAGTTTTAAGTTTATGAAAATTGTGTAATGAAAGCATCCACACCACTTGCACAGATTTTTTTCTTTTATAATTAAACCTTGTGGCTTCCCAGCAACTCAGATTATTTGTTCGTGCTTCAGCTTCAGCAGACTCCTTTCTTTGGGTTTCCTGTACAATTCTATCTGATCTTTAGCTACAGACCAGCCTCCTCAGGCTCTCTGTATTTCTTCTGGTTGCTTTGGCAGCTTCTTCAGATATATTTCACTGTAGATTAATGAGCTGCACATGGCTGATGGGACTTTACAACAGGGAGAAACTCACTGACTCAAGACCACGTAGGGGACAGTTTCTAGCACCATTACTCACGTGGAATAGGACCTTCCTCTGTTAGGCATCCTGCTGATTGAACATGAAGAGGGTGAAGGTTTCTGACTCATAATGTATATAAGAAAATGCTGCCAGATGGCTTTAATTTGAGGCAGACCGTGAACCCCCTACTCTAAGCGAGGAACGTTTGCGCTACGGGCACTGCTGCAGTAACCGTTTGCAACCCGCCCGTCTGGAAGGAGCTGGGGGACAAGTCGGGGCCGGATTTGGGGACCCCGTTAGCAGACGCCTGCCCCGAGACTGCGATAACCTCTGGTTCATGGAGTGACTGCTCCCGGACACAGCGGGTGTAGCAGGGCTCAGCTCAGCGCCCCGGGCTCCTCCGCAGAGGCGCCGCGAGGTGATGTCCCCCCTCGCAGGACGAGGCAACAACAGCCCTGCATGGGGCAGCCGGCGCTGGCAGCGCCTTGAGATCCGCTTCCATGTCCAACCTCCTGTGCAATTAAGGTGGGAACTGCCCTTGCGGCACCAGCACCGGGACACAACGTGGTGGCAACGGGCAGGACGGGCCGGAGCTGCGGCCGCTCCTTCCAGGGGACAAAGGGGAGGGCAGTTGAACAGCCAAAGCCACACAGAAAATGGATGCCTTTTGCTCCCATAGTAATTCCATTCCCATGCTTAAATGTCGAAATTAGATTACAATTTTATATGGGAAAAGGAAAAACTGGTTTAAAGAATACCTCATGTAGGAAGAAAAAACATTTTATGGTTAAAGGAATATACTGCTTTACAGAAGAATATCCTTTTGTGGTGAGACTTATAAATACTTAATGTCCCGCAACCACCGCACTCTCAATGTTCTGTGAAGCGCTCAAGTCCAAGCCAAAATTACAGCATAGTGCACCTTAGAAAGTAATAAATATTACTTGTTTGAGAGATGCTCACAAGCCACAAGTGCAGTCCATGAGTAAACATTTGCAAGGGGGATTTAAACTTGGGATTTTGAGTTGGCCAAAGATCAGCCGCAAGAAGCTCGAGAGGTTTATGCAGCAGCTGAACTTCTCCAAAGCTGGGGAACAAGTGGGCTCCGCAGCGAAGGTGCTGCAGGAATCCCCTGCTGCCTGCCCAAAAGGGGCCTGCGGCCTGTCCCGTCACTCCGACACAGGCACATGCAGCTTGCACACAACTGCACAGGACACAAACTGGTTGCTGGAACAGCAGAGGGGAAGGGGACTTGAGGCTTCAATAATGTACGTAAAGCACCTTCGGGTTCGTAAACATTAGATGCAACGTAAGGGGAAAGCGTTATTTGTAACCGTCACTGGACTTTGAATGATGTAAAAGCTGGAAAGTGCTGACAATTCATATCAGTGAGAGAGAGAACCGAGAACCAGTGAATGATTTAACTAATACATAAAATATTTAACTAATATTAATAGTCAATATTTAACTAGTAGTTAAATATTAAAAATATTTAACATTAACTAGGACTTCATTTCTCATGCAAATATTTTACACTGTATAAGTGTTTTATCAGAAGTGTTAATAAAACATTTACAGAGGAAACATCTTAAATTGTATGTCAAAGGAAGTTAAGCAACATTCTGAAACTTTCTATGGAGATTACTTATTTATCAGTATGTTTTCTATCACATGAATAAGCCAGGCTTTGTCATTAAAATATAGTGGGAAAGTAGAAAGAAAGAAAAATATTTTTGTCAAACAGCCGCAGCTTTTCCAAAGCCAACATAAAATGTAATTTGTTTAGTGTGTAACAAAAACAAACGGTGGATTTAGATTCCTTCTCTCTGTATCTGTCTTGTTTCTTCTTTGCATATAGCTTTACAGAAATCTGTTATTTAATTTTATATTGTACATGCAAAGAGGCTTCCAGTATAACCCATTTTAATTGGCCTTATCAAATGAAATCATGGTCATGCAAATTTAAGAGATTCTGTTCAGCAAACATCTGCAAACACTATTCTGAGCCACAGTATAACATTTCCTTTGACTTTCCTCTATTGCTTTTATGTTTAAGTTTTTCATCCAGGCTTTGGTTTTTCAAAAAAAGCAAAACTTATATAAACAATTCAGTTCTACAGAACTGTAGAATTTTGTTTTATAAACCAGGTATAGGGAGTATAAACATCTGTAAGTTACTAGTCTTATACTGTTTCATAAAGTAAGAGAGTAAAGGGACAATATAAAAGATTTGGAACGCTGCGGTTTCCCATGAAAATATTGGAGAGTTCAGGTATACGGTTCAGTATATTCCTCATATACATACATAACACGGAGTTATCATAATACTTTCTGTATATTACCTCTACAGAGATAAAAAGCTGGATGAAGGTACCATATTCCATGCTGATACCCCTCTAGCAGTATAATTAAGACAACAATATAGTTTTATGCTCTCTTATAACACTGGGACATAAAAGAGGGGTTCCCGGTCAATAATAATGCTTACAATAGTTCCACCTATGTCGGACTATCAGAATATAAGACATCAATTTATATATACATTATTAATAAATATACAACAATATATTCCTCTGAAACCATTCGACGCAAATTAAGCATTTCATAACTCCTCTATTATTTAGTATTACTAGCACCTTATTAAATACATCTAGAACAATTCCTATAGAAGCATTTAATGTGTGCCCATACTCATAACTATGTGATATAATTATCAGCAG
>NW_010582725.1:186607-205479 GCF_000705375.1 Tinamus guttatus
AGCAGGAATACATAAATATTAAAAATATTGCCAGTGACAGACTTATTTCTCAGGATATACCTATAAAACATACTCCCAGTGCATGATCTATCAAGGGATTGTGTTTGTCATGCCAAAGGCAGAAACACGAGCCCCATCTATGCTGGTCTTTAACATGAATTAAGGGAGAGTGTTCACGATTCATTTCCTTGGTACTGTCTATTCAAAATGTTTGTTTTTGTTACAGCTATGCTTTAAAAGAAACCTGGCTTGGATTTTTCCCCCTAGAATAAAACTTGGGTTATTTAGAGGTAATTCCAAAACAGTGCAGAGTAATGTAAAGTAGCTGGTGATCTGCTATTTCTGCCATTTTAGAAGCAATTCTATGAAAATCAGTTTCACTCTATTTTAGGGTAAAAGTTAGAATGAAAATCATTTTTTTCACGTGCCCTGTAAGATTCTGGGGAACCGTTCTGGCAAGACTTCCATGTGCATTGCTTATTAATATATAACCATTTTATATAATACAAATGCTGTAAACTAAAAAGCAGTCTTTAGGATACACTTACCATCTTGTGTGTTTTGACTAAGGATCTCAGTGCGGAGCTCCTCCAGACTAATTCCCAGGCATTTACAAATTTCCTCTGTGCTGTAAGGCTCAGGGTGAAATACCTCCTCGACAATGGTCAGCATTTCCTCTAGGCTAACTCCTAGTCTGACCTGCACATCTTGGAGTTTCAACATTTTCTTCCAGTCCAGGCCTTTTGACTTTGAGAGAAGCTAAATTGAAGAACAAAAAAAAAGGGGGGGTAGAGGGGATAATACTTCGCTTTCGAGTTTTAAACTATCATTAAGCTGTCTGTAAGCAGCTTTAAGGCTAATCCTTTCTTTTAACTTCTGGACCAGGAACCATCCAAACCCTTTTTCCATCAGTACCCATTATGTTTATTTATAAAAGGTCTGTGAATGAAAGGTATTCCCCCCGGGTTAGACATTCACCATAAAAACCCTACATCATTATTTGTTTGGATATCAGATCAGCGTTTCCCCCTTCAGGAAAGTGCTCAGCCTTACAAGAAGGTTACAACAGGTTAGTCAGAATCTGCACCATTCCTACACAATTACCATTAGGTTAATCAGTCATAGATAGACTGATAGATGGTGGATAGTTTTTGGTCCACCAAGGATGCAATGCTTTAAATCTTTGATGTTTTGGAAATTGTCAGTAGTTATTTTAACACACAAGTCCTTAAAGGAGAAATGTCTAAAGGGCTTTTTCTGTCAGTCCCTGAAATGTGATGTTCTATGCCCAAAGAAAATAGCCGAGGGCTTTCCTCATGTTTTCATGAGGTGGATTATTTCTAGTATTATAAATTATAGGGGATTATTAAGTGGTCATTGTGGGATCCTACTGATGACACACCACCTTTAATTTCAATAGACAACAGTGTGAAAAGACAGATTAGCAAGACATGCCAAGGTAATTTTATTGGATTTATGAGTACATGACATGCTTCCAACTCCACGTGGTTTAAACCAAGATTAAAGCTTCCAACAATGCCAGATCAGGCTGCATGTTTGCAGAGTGTTTAAAGCACTGCAGGATGACCAAGGAAAGAAATCCTGTTACCATTCAGATCAGTTGAGAGTCTCTCACCAACAGAGTCAAGTTTTCACCCAGTGTGTTTGGTTATTCTTTTCACTAAACACAGATTTTGAGCAAGACTTGTTTGGAATTTTTAGGCCTCAATTCAGCAAAGCTTTCTAGTGTGCATTTAATTTTCTATGTTAAAAAATGCATGGGATTTGCATGCCTGAAAAGAATTTGCTTCGCTTTGTGCAAAGTTACAGCATGAAACTGGTTGCTTAGGTCAGGAACAGATGTCATTCTGTTTATCTGCTGCAGATTTTACCTTGCTGCTCTCCTGCAACATGAATTTGCAGGGGCTTTTCCAGTATTGCTCTATTGCAGTATATAAAAATTAACCACTTTTGGTGCCATCTAGCGTCTTTTTAGGGTTTAATGTGAAACTTAGTAGAGCAAAATCAACAAAATCCAATCAAAACTCTAATCATATGACTCTGCAGCCATCTAAAACAGAGTTTTGCACATCCAGTGATAGAGAAAGAAGCAGCAGCATAGTGACCAATGCAGAAATTAACAGTTAGAAAATTTGCAGGTAAAATACTCCTTAGCTCAATTCTGGCCCAGTTTTCAAAGGTTCTGAGTCGCTGGAATGCCACAGCTTTAATCTAATTGCATTAATATAATTAAAATCTAATTATTGACCAACTAGAATAACAATTATTGTTTCATATATTTTATTTTAAACATCCAGTATTTTGAATGTTATTGGTGCACACTTGTGACATGATTTTAAATCTTCTGTTACTAGGTGTTAAATGAATGAACTTACTTCCCCATAACTTAATCCTGATGTTTAGAATCTTAGATGTTAATATCAGAAATTAAACAGAGCTAGGAACTAAGAAAAAAAAATCACATAATGCTCTGCAAGTCAGTGAAATCTTTCTACGTTTTTAATAAGTCATCCCTTGTTAGAAAAATCTATCATATGTATTGACACATCTGCTCCCATTTCTATCCTTGACCAAAAAATAGCCTATTTCAGATGAGCTGCCTACCCTGCTGTTTTACAGATGAAATGTTCTAAATGGGAACCGACCTCTTCAGACCAGTATGTAGTGAGGGTTTGGAAAGTTTTAACAGTTTACAGCAAAGTTTTAATTCTAGTATCACTGGGGAAAATGTTAAGGGCAAACAGAAAGAGTTTAAAAATCTAGCTGCAGCAACTCGAGCTATAATGGACGCAGAACAGAAATCAGAAGAAAATGTCATCTATTAAATGCACAAACGTAATCCCAATACTGATCCCACAGTTGGATATTTTCCTGATGATCTCTAACGAGATTGATTAAAGATGTGGACATCATCCAGCTGGCTCTTAACTGCCAGGATACAGCATCTCTAGCCTTTACTGTCCAACACAGGCACAGCAGAGCACTGTAAGTAACTGCAGGAGGAAAACATACTCAGTACATGATAGGACAAACGTAAATAAAAGAAAGCCTGACTAGGAGTAAGTATAGATATATTAAGTCCTTATATAGCAACATCACTTTCTTATACTTTACATTTCTATAATGCCATCTCAGTATCTTGCTACATTTAACGTACGTTAGTCCATTTCGCGGCATCCCAATTTGCCGACATTCTTGGCACTGTGAAGTGAAACACACGTTGTGAAGCCTGGGGAGAGCTCGGCGCTCACCAGCGCTCACATCCCTCCTGCAGCCCCTACTGTGCTGCGCTGGCGGGGCACAGAGTGCGTGTTCACGTCCCTTGGAAGCGTGAGTGTTCTGCAGAACATGACATATTTTAAACAGACCGCTTAAAGGAGTTTAGGAAAGCACTCGGATGCTACAGTGATGAGTGCAATATAAGAAGAGAAAAAATAGGAAAGGGAGAGAATGACGGTCCAGCAGAGAAGGGAGGGGAGCAGGTCCTAGATCGGTAATTGTGAGGTTAATCAAGAGCTCACTTGCTGTAGGACAGACACACCAACATGTTCTATGCTAACGCCAGGAGATGTGTTGGTACCCACTGACATGGAGCTTTCTGCAAAGAAGAGTAAGAAATGCTAGAATAAAAGCAGAAGAGGAAAAAGTCTATCCTAAGAGACTTACTGATAAAAATTTCCTTTAAAACATTACTGTGAGGCCCAGCATGTTATTTCATAGTTGTATTACCTTAATGGTGCTTAAACAACCTCCCTGCTTTCACTTACAGACCTGCCCTCCTTCACCCCACCATGACCTGCTTCTAGAGACAGGCTTTTCCTGGATCAATATATTTTGTCTGTGTGTGTGTGTGTGTGTGTGTGTGTGTGCATGCAGCTTTCCATCTGGGTAGCACATGTTTAAATTAGACAGGTGTATGTTGTTAGCAGATATATGATTTTTAAGGAGACTAAAGGTACTTTTTCTGAGATTACATCACAACTAATGTGAGTTTTAAAAATTAATCCTTTCTCACCTCCCTTTGCAGTCTACTACACATGACCAATAGTGTAAAGCAATTTAGAAATCTGTGTTGTAATTCACAAAATCTCATATATGTAACAATATTTCAAAAGCCTTTGCAACCTAACACATTTAGTGCCAAGGTTTGCCTTTTAAGATAGACCACAAACTGTCTTGTGTAAAATAATTTCCAAAAGAAACTCTTCCTAAAAGAACAAGTTACTCAATTGTCCTAAACTAGAGGTTTTGCAGATGTGCCAGTGAGGACCCACAGAGGTCCTTACTTTGATTCTGCTAAGGTGTTGTTGGTTTTAATGGCAACAGCTTTGACTATGGTCACCGGTGCTATTACTTTTCTCGTATCTTACATACTGCAGAAATGCAGCTGTTCATAATAGTATTTAAAGTCATTTGAAGTTTAGCTTCATTTCTGAAAAACCATTCCAACAACCACATTTTGAATCGTTTTGTCAATATCTGATAAACTCTTCAGATCTCTTTTAGCATTATGATAATATTTCATAGCATTACTATATCAGCACATGGTCAAAGTACACTTGAGCATTGCTCAGATCTTGACCTGCATGTCTTGTGGCACGGACTTCCGTAGTGCATGTTTTTTTAAAAACTGTTGTCTTAAGTTGTAATTGTCTACTTGCTCCTCGCTTACTTTTGTGTCTTGTGGCAAGGACTTCCATAGTGCATTTTTTTAAAACTGTTGTCTTAAGTTGTAACCCAAATTCTATTCTGTCACAGAGCACTCTGTTAGGTAGAGCAGCAGTGAATTGTCTACTTGCTCCTCGCTTACTTTAATCAAACTAGGAATAATCCTCTCTGTTTCTAAGGCAGACTCCAATCAAACCATGTGTCTACATAGTCTTAGCATATGGTCTAAGAAATCCAGAATTAAAGTGGAACTTAGGTTTGTCATGTTTAGATTCTATATATTTTAGAGATAGTTGCAAACTGCAACCTGGCAGCACAATGAAAACATTTAGTTGAGTCAATCCTCTTTAAACTTCATGCTAACATACCTGCTGCTATTCCGCATTTCCAGTAATATTTCCAGGTTTCTAATTAGTGGCTTTGATGTACTCTAAATCCTAGAAAATACACATCTATTGCCATATATACATATAAGCATGTGACCACACTGGTTGCTTTCCACAGTTTGTCATTATTCAACTTTAATTAGAAACAGTTTATTAACTGAGAATATGCTTGCTGAAAAGGACATATTTCCACTATTCAAATATAATACAAAATAAGTTAAATAGAACTGAACTGCAGACCCGTCTATATAAGGGCACAGTCCTTACACTGCCATTAAACTCTGCAGGAGTTCTGTTTCTGCACAGATGGAGGTGTCACGTTCTGAAATGAAAAAGGCTACTTAAAGTAGCACCTAGCCAGGTGTTAAAGTAAAGACATGATTGGTCAGAAGTGGGGAAAAGCACATACTTACATGAAGGTTTCATTAGAGTTTGACAAAAGCCATATGTTACCTTTGTAGCCAGACGACACTCCACTACCCTAATATTGTAATGAGAAGTTGCTGCTTTATTCATTTCAACACAACTGTTAGCAATAACAAACGCTGCTCCACTTGGAAGTCTCACATCAGTTGCCCTCAGAGGACTGAACTCTATCAACTTGGCCTATCAGAAGAAAAATGACTGGTTAGTTTTAATTTATTACTAGCTAACAGTGCACTTAGTTCTATAAATCAAATGCAAATTTGCATGTTTTTTCTCTTGAAAATCCATGGACAGTTAATGAAGCAAACTGACAAGAAACAGCGAGAAAAGGGGTTTAACCTCACTGGCCAAGTTACACATACATTTCAAACCTTTTCCTTGTAGCTGGATTTAAAAATGTTTCCATTAAGTCTTTGTTTTTTCTCAATGTTCACAGAACCCCACCCAACCTATTTTTCTTGCCTGTTTTAAGACTACAGTTTTTCTTTGATCTATGGAAAAGTACAGACCTGGCTAAAGCTAAGGCACATGCTACTAGAAACAAGGGCTTGACATACCCCTGCCATCTACTAGTGCCCTTCTTCCTCCTTGTTTTCTTCTTTATTTCTGATTAAATCATGAAAATTTGGTTCACTGAGGTACATAAAATTACCAAAATTTTAGAAATAACTAGATATAGTTATGCTACATACAGACAATCAGAGAAATAAGTAAAACTATATACAAAAATGTAGTTCTTGTCTCCCCTATGGGTAAGATTTTCCTGCCTTCCAGAGGCTGAGTGTTCCAAACATTTTGTGACCTTTTCATGGAATAAGCTAGGAATCCATTAATTAAATAATTCAGGATGTAATATAATCAAGAGATTACATTCACATCTGGATTTTCCCTGGGATAAGTTGTAAATCATGTGCCCTGCTCTGGCTCTCCAGAATAGTCTGCAATTCTGCAAGCAGGGATGTCTTACTGGTTTTGGCATTGTGCACCCCCGGAGAGTTCCTTAAGCAGCTAGAGTGCTAAATAAACAATGACAAATCTGCTTGTACATTATGTACAGCATGTGTGGTGCTGCCTGCCACTGAGCTGCTGCAGCACTTCACAAAACTACTATCAAGAAAGGCAAGCTTGCTTACATTTAAATATACTCATTTAAGAACTGCTACATTAGATCAGAATGTAGCATTGAGCTGGGCCAGTGTCCTGAGCCTCACAGTAGCCATAAATGGATATTTAGAGATGGTATAAAAGTAACACATACAGAAAGTTCTCTTCCTAGTATATTCTTCTTTTTCATAAGCAGTGTTTGTGGTGGGTTTATGTACTGGTATACTGGAAGACACATCAGTTTATTATGTTTAATAGCCATAAGCAGGCTAATAGGCTATCTGGGTATCCAAGGAGGACCTTCCCGAACCTCTTTTAAACTTTTAGCCTCCACAATGTGCTGTATTTCTCAATCTAACAATGACTGTTTTGAAAAAACAAACTTCCTCTTGTTTGTTTTTAGCAAGCTGCCTGTTGATTTCATTGTGTTTCTATTAGTTCTTCAGTTATGAGAAACAGCACATTCCCAATTTACCTTCTTTTACCCATTCAGGATTTCACAGCCCTCCAAAATATCACCCTCAAAGATGTCTGTTTTCTGAGCTGCGGAGTCTTAAATGACTCAGTGGGAACTCATAAAAATACCCTAGCTCACCCTCGGAGTCCTTCTCTGCACCCTTCTAGTCCTGGAACACTCTCCTGAAATGTGGGGCAGGAATGGCTCTCAGATGCAAGCACACTGAGGCAAGGATGGTTCCTCTTTTGTTTGCAATTTCTTTCCTTATCTTTCCTAATATTATCTTTGCCTTTTTGAAGTCACAGAAAAGCCTCTGCTTATGTGATCCTTGGTATTTCTGCAACTTTCTTCAGCATGAGTGTGGCTTTGTGTTTGTAACTAGCAGTATAAAGTGTGAAGGAAAGGTGTGAAGTAGGTTGAGGTGATGTTAGGAAATCGAAAATACAGGTATCTCTGGGTGGAATTAAACATATTCGGTGCAATTCTAGAAAACTGCTTATTTTCTTTATAAACTCATCTAAGGTATGGTGTAAGGCCCATAAAACACAGAGACATAAAATAACTTCCAATAAGCAAAAGCAAAGGTTTTTCATAAGAGACCACATTAATTTTAATAAATGTATTTTGGCAGGTTTTAGGTTTGAACTTTGGATCTTGAGGTCCTGTGCATCTCTGGGGTAGTGGGTGGATTCCACTGCAAGTGCTCACACACAGCTAAGCAGGTCCTGGACATCACTGCCAATCCACCTTCTTTCACCACATTGAACACAGCTAAATACCTTTTACATCAGAACCCGGCCACAGAATTGTCTGGAATTAGCAAAAATGGAGGAAGAAAATCCCCATTGTCTTTGTAAATAGACCTGGCAAAACTTCCTAGAAATGTTTGGTTATAAGAAATTTCAAGAAAGCATTTTTGTAATAATTATCCCATTTGCACTGAATACAGGACATACCAACCATTCAGACTTTATTATATGCGAAACATTCTAAGGTCAGTGATAAATTAGTCAAGCAACATGGAAGCTCATGGTCTTCCAGAACACATCCTTCCCCATGTCTTTTTATATTCTCATCCTTCCATTTCTCATTTCCTTCAAACTTGTTATACTCAACTGTACACAAGTTTACACACCTAATTTCAGTTTCATTTGCACAGAAATAGTGCTTATACTGCTTGTCAAGGCATTTTAATTGCCATTCTACTAGATACATACAAAAATACTGTTTGTTTACATTAGTTAACCTTGCACTGTCAGTTTAGAATAGAAAGATCCACATACAGTTCCTTCTTCTGCCAGAAAAGATATTGATTGGTCCATTCCTCCACCTTCTGTGCCAATATAACGTTCACTCTTTGTGCAAATTTCTGCAAGCTCCACCTGAGAAAACATTAAATGTGAATCATCAACCAGGATAAAATTAGATCCTACTTCTGCATCACTTAAGAATGAACTAGTGAGAAAGTGAGAGAAAATAGTAGCACCCTGGACCATTGCTGATTGCACACTGAATGCTGTAGGCCACTATCAACCAGGATGCCACATGGCTCCTATTTCCTTTTGCTCTGAAATTAAGTAGCCTCTGTTGGGCCCATCGTAGTCCAAAGCTTTTAATGCTGTTCTGCTTTAGATGTTCCACCCTAGTTGTCCTCCTCCCACCTTCCTCACTCGTCTCACCCCTGCTCCAGCCCAGTATTTTGTTGATGTATTAGTTGCATGTGCCTCTGTATGCATCTTGGCAGCTTGTAGAATGATGGCAAGTTGTTACATTATATCATACTAATGCACTGGTTCCATAAACAGAAATTAGGTGTTGAAGCTAACTCAGGAGATCTTTCTTCCTGTAAATATTGCAATGAGTGGTGCTTGTCGCTCCTCCTTGGGATACTGTGCTTCTAGTTTATGTTGTTTATCTGATCTGGTTTGTAATTAAATGTGATTCACATTCCTCTGTGACATTTCGGGCATAGCTTAGTGCATTCCGATACCTGGAGGTCAGAGGATAATATGGGTGTGGGGGATATTAGTGTTGTAATTGTCAAAAATAATAAAAACAGGAAAGCTTCCAGCCACCAGGCCAAGTCAAAGCAGAGCACCAGAGAAGGCCTGGTGAATGGTTGAAGAACATAGACTGTTCACAAGGAAGTAGGTCAACAGGGAAGCACCCGTGTCCATGTGCTATGGCACCCCGGTTTCTTAAGCACAAGGGAACCACAGAGCAGCTGTGAAAAGGTCCTCAGAAAAGCAACAGCCCATTTTCAGTGTAGTGACAACGTCAGAGTCAGATTCTCTGCTAAAGATGGAGCATCACATGCCTCACAGCAAGCCAACCAGCAAAGCCAGGGACGTTAACCAGCACCCAGCCGTAAAACACAGCAGAGAGGCAGTAAATCTCTGCACCAGGAGGGAGGTATGTGCGGTGGGAGCGCCCGCCAGCCCGCCCGCTCCCTTTCTGTGACCGCACCACAGGCAAACTTGTAAAATTCGTGCTCAGATCAGTGCAGTCAGGCTGAAGAGCTTGCCAATTCACAAAGCAGCAGTCTCTCGGCCCACAGCGCAGTAAAGCGCAATAAACCTTTGGCTGGGAGGAGGAAGCTATCACGCAAACATTAACGAAGCTGCTCTAAAGCCACGCAGACCAGACCACTCTGAATCAAACATCAAGGAGTCCAAGCTGCCATCAGAGACTCACTGGTCTCTCCTGATAAACAGATCCACGTATACAACTGAAAAGAGCAAGGGTTTATCCACCTTAAACAGATACCATCCGGGGATAACTGACCCCTTAAGAGCATTAATGCGAGAACATGGAGGGCAGAAGCAAAGCCTCCTTTCCTGCACTGCTTTTCTTGTGTAGATTTTAAAGATAAGCAGATAATGCTGCTTTTGCTTCCTCAAGGAAGGACAGCAAGGTCACACACTTGATTTTAGTTCTTTTTAACAAAAGAGACATCCTAGTACCTGACTTGTGTCGAAGGCCGAGTTTATCAGGATTTGCTTTATTCCCTCTGGCTGTACAACTGCAGAATCCCACCTCTGTTTTGAACCTCAGCTCTCTCCCACCATCAGTGAAAGTTTCATATGCAATCATCAAGTGTTCCTAATTCATTAAAAATTGGAAATAATTCAGAAGGAAATGCTATTATATAGGACCCCCTATAAATGTAGCATTGCTTTTTTCTCCCTTTAATGCTAAAGGTTGTAGCAATGGTTTGACACAACAGCAAGAGCAATCCTCTGTGTGCAGCAGGCCTGGATGCTCCCTCCTTCCTGCTCGGAAAGACATGCCTATTTACAAACAGTTTTGCTGGCACGTGGACACGCAGACATGTGTCATCCAGTTCTGCGAACCTGCCCTTTGCCCCTCTGCGAACGGAGCAATTCGCATCCCTGGCAGGGGCCATCAGAGCGGGGTTCATGCATGTTATTCACTGGCAGCAGCGGAAACTTCTCCGCATCAGCTCCTAGGACCACACTGGCTGGAAAGGCCGGGCAAGCGGTTCCTGCACAGTTAGGCAGGAGACGCAGCTCTGCGGAGCTGGCCCGAAGGCAGCTCCGGAGGCACTCGCTGGCTGCTCCGCCCTCGGGCACAGCTGCCTAGGGTTTTGTGTTTCACTGGCAACTGCCAGATAAAGCTTTGCAAAACTTTGCAAAAATTAAGCATTTCACCCTTCACTTAGTCTGGCTGCATGTCATCTCCATATACAAATCAGCTACCACTTGATTGCTCAAATCACTTGGGCTTTATGAGCCTGGGCTTATTAAATAAATATCAGGAGGAGCCTTGCAGGGGAGGCATGTTAGCAATTAGGCCAGGGCCACTCCCCTGTCCCCTTCCGTAGCCGTGGCCGGGTGAGCTGTGCCGGGCCAAGCGCCGGGCTCTGCTCCGGCCCCGCTGCGAACGCCGGGCTAACAGCGCCCCATGAGCTTGAGCAACTTTTGTTTTGAAACTCTGCAAGGATTGGCGGGACCACCAAGTAGTAACTGGCACGGGTTGAGAAGAGCCCTCTCCACAAGACAGCCCAAGGCATCCCCGAAACGTTGTTTGGTTTCTAATTTGAACAGGCCCTTGCTGACACAGGCTGGCCTTCTAGCACTAGGATGAGAAGCATATGAATGGAGGGGAAATCATCATCTGTATAGAAAGCAGCTTCTACTTACTACTGAAACAAATGGGCAAATGTTTGCCATTTTGCTGAAGCTAATGAGAGGACAAAGTTCAGAGGAATTGAATTGTAACACTGGAAAATAGTGTGAGGACCAAATTGGAGAGCCTTGTGTACATATTTGATACTTGGAAAAGGGTGGTCACATGACAGTGAACTGCAATCAGAAGGTCTGGGCTTAGTTTCTAGCTCCACAGTACTTTTCTCGTGAGACAGGGAAAGTCCCTCTGACTCCTCATGGCTTCATTTCCTCAATAAAATGAGGGGTATCTCCCCACTCTCAGTAATTGGTAATTGCTACTTAGGATAATGCTCTAAGTGTTTCTGACTTCATTACTAGAAACTGAAAAAAAAAAAAAAGTAGATCTTCCTAAGATCCAAGGCTTCACATAAAATAGCTCTTAGGAAAAGAAAATGCTAGAACAGTGTAATAAAAGGAAGTATCTTGTGCCTATCTCAGAGCAATGCCTTGCTTCCATTCCAGCAACAAGGAGAAGTTTATATTATCTGTTACTTATCTCTCGCAATAGAGCATTTCTCACCGGTAGAAATACAGAGCTTGTCAGCTCCCAGATCGGACCCCACAGCTTGGCAGTGTCTCAGCCATTTGCCTGAGCGGTACCTACCGTGATCAGCCACCTGCTCCTACGCCCTGTGGTTTAGAGGAGCCAAACGCCCGCAGGAGGGCTCAAAGTTCGACTGTTATTCGTATAAAATAATCAGTGCCACCCCTACTGGGTTCTGCAGCAGCGGAAAAAGGCCCTAAATGGGCATTACTAGAGCGAGGTGAAAGCAGATGCTTGTGCTTCACAAAGCAAGATGTGAACCGCTGAGGAAAAGGATAAACCACACACAGGAGACACTTCCCGATCCGTAGGAAATGTTGCCCCTTAGAGCTAACCACAAAATGCTCCGCACACCTGAGATTCATTAGAATGCTTTTCCCAGCCCTAAAGCTTTATTTCAAAAATACTAATAAATCATAAGTCTTCATAGAATTTTATAGGCAGCCTTTACTTTAATCGTTCCTACAAGGCTACTGTTACCTTCAATTTACAGACAGCACAGATGCTTAGATGACTACGTTCTAAGTTTTGTCCATCAGTCACAAAACCGAAATGGGAATACAAAAATTTCCCTGTTTCCAGTATTGTGACTTATTTCTCTAAAGAATATTATCTTAGGGAATCCTTTGCAGGATGGATTTAAAATTCTTTCCAAGATGACGGTAATGAAAACTGGAACAAAAAGATTTTAAAATCAAAGCACAAATGCGTCTGAACAGAAGCATAACTCTGGAAGAAAAAATGACTTCATTATACAGATGAATCAAAAATTTCCTTCTCCCAACTGTGCTGTGATCCACATATGCTAATGCGTTCTGATTTCTGTATTATTGTTCCAGGAAAATTGTTCCAACAGGGCTGGCTAAACCAGGCCCTCAGTTGTGAACATCTATCATGCAGACCATAAGTCCTAAGCTGTCATCTACAGCATGTATTAAACAAGCCAAGTGATATTTTTGATGTAGTAATTAAAAAAGTAAAACTCAAACAACGTCAAAAGAGGTTTCCTTTAATCTCATCTTTCAATCCAAAAAAAAAAAAAAAAGCCAAGAAGAAAAGCCCATCTATTACCCATGAGTAAGTACGAGGTGGTCAGTTAGCTAAAACATACTAAAAGCCTTGGGTCAGAATACAGAACACATTAACATAAAAGCAGCCTTAGTGGGTCAGACCAAAAGTCCAGCTGGCTCTGTGTCTGCTGTCTGCAAACAGCCTCCTAGCACGGCAGCAGGGCCAAGCAGAGATGACATTTCCACAGAACACTCTCAGATTCCAACTGTTTCAGGGATAAACAGCTTCCTGAGCTGAACGTGAATTCTGCACATTTAGTCACCTGTACTGGATTTCTCATATATGAACTTGCCAGACTCCTCTTAAACCCATTCAAAAGTTTTACATTTAGAACATCCACAAACGAGGAATCCTACAACTTTGTGGGTAAAGAACCAACTCCTGTTGTCCATTTTGAACGTGTGCCTGACTAGCTTCATCTGATGCTCTTTGGCTCTCATACTACAAAGGACGACGAACCCTTGATTCCTATCCCCCATCAGCTACGGGCATGACTTTATGGACCTCTGTCATCTTAAAGCATGTTTTTTCCAAAGAGTCCTACCTTACTTTTATGGAGGTCATTCTGTACCTTTGATCATCCATGGGGCTTTTCACTGAATCTTCCTCAGTTTAATGGTCTTGGTTTGTGAGGATGGGGAGGGGCAAACTGATGGCTTTCCTTAGGGTGAGACACAGTTTTGCTCTACCTTCTACTATTTTTACGTGGCAAATAAGCCACATAAAATGTGTGTTAATTAGTGCTGACATTGGTATATGGAAATGCAACCTCAACCATTCAACACTGCTGTTCTACGGCTCCTGCCGAGGTGACCATCCTGACACCACAGTCAAAAAGCCGGAGTAGTGACCGGACCTCGGCCGCTTCTGTGAAAAACTCCGTTTCTCAACATGATTTCACATTTTGCAACGTGCTTTGCACTGAAATGGCGGAAGCGTCATGCTCCCGTCTGCTGACTGCGGTGAGATCTCCAACCACGAGGGGTAAAAGGCTGGGAAGATGGCATGGAAACAAGGATCTTGAATGAGTCTTACAGTACCTTAGCAAAGTGGGTCTGGTTAGGCTCTGGAAGTGTGAGGGGACAAGCATAACACCATGGCAGTAGTTGCCGGTAGGTGAGTTAAACCTTCAAGTCTCCCTGCTGATCTGTCAAGAAACATTAAATACTGCAGCTTTCAAATGCCAGACCCCATGTGATTTATACAAACGCAAGTAGTGCTTTTATATCTCTTGGCACGTACAGATGCCAGATTGGCAGTGCTTGAGCGGGGGATGTTTAGTATCAGTGAGTTACATGACACAGTATGTTTAAAACTTTTTTGTTTTTTATCCAACAAAACATAAAACACATTAAATGAGAGTATCCTTAATTAAAACTGTACAAAGCAACATCATTAGGAACAGAATCTTAGCGCACACGATTCACTCACTTGCCCAATAAGGCACATTCAAAGCATTAAGAAATATATATGAAGTAATAATCTATTTAAAGAAGCTGCTGTCTCCCAAAGATTTCAAAACTAAACTCTTATGTTTCAGACAATTTTGGAGCATTTGGAAAAAGCTGAAAGAACCAGCAATCTACTAGACTTGTATCTTTCTCGTGCTATTCCTTCCCCCTTGTCCTCTCTCAGGGGCTTAACTCTACTTTGTGCTGGGAATGAGTGGGTCCCGCTGCGCAGGCAGCGCTCGCTCGGGCTGCGCCGGGTAGGGGCCCCCACGCGCAGGCCCAGGCCAGCCTTTGATCTGCGAGCCCCACCAGCTACCTCTGCTTTTTGTTTGAAACTATTTAAGGTTCTTCCTGATAAGGAGCAAGTCAATCTTGGGTTACAAAGAAAGAAATTACTACCACTTAAAACCGTTTTATCTCTGAGCCACAAGATTTCCTATCCAGCATGCAGAAAGTCTAACCTGGGAAATCATATTAGGGGAGATATGATTTAGTCTGACAAAGGAGGGTCATGATTTTCTATTATTAGCTGCCTTATGTGTAGTTAACTCTAGATAGAGAGATTTCGTGTAATGAGAACTTATCAATAGCTCTGCCTCAGGTTATCTTGTTTGGGTTTTTAATGGAAAAATGGGTTTTCAGTAAAATGATATTTTCACTAGTGCATGCTTTTCCTTTGAAAATCTATTTTCAATACGAAACACCTAAAATTCAGATTCTGATTTCCACCAGAGAATTTGTAGTCTTTCAAAAATGCTGAGAGGCAGGTAAAATAACATTCTTCTGACCGTTTCAAGGCACAATCCAACCCTGGATTAGGTTTGCACCATCTACGTTCTTATGCCCTGACACTTCTGCAGCTTGATAAATTGTGAACCTCCCAGTACTGCTCATTTAAATCTCTGTTTCTTGATCATCTATTTTATTTTCTTTCCCTTTTAATGTAATGTAGAATGAACATCAAAGCCAAAGCGTATAAAGGTATTCAGGCATCTAATGTGTAATGGAAGCAAACAAATCACCAACTGACCAAACCTACTGACACCCTTGATCACCTACTTGTAAAAATCTTCCTAAAAATAGAAGCCTACTAATATAAAAACCTCCTAAAGAATTATCTAAGTGAGACTAGATAAGGGAGTTTGAACTTTACCAGTTCCCTTGCTCACAAAGAGGCCAAGGGCCAACTACTCTGATTTTCCCTCAGTGCAGTGGGTCTGGACAGTATGTAAACTGTGACAGAATTTGTCCCTATATAACTGTCACTGTCGATATGTTTCATACCACTGATCAATCCCTTTCAGTCTCCCATAGATCTCAAAAGAAGTAAACTCATGTAAGATTAAACCCCTTAAAAGAGCAAGACAATTAGTGAGCAGGAGACAGGCGAATATTTGTTAGTAAAACAGAATTAGTGTTGCTTAGTACTTTTTTGGAATAGCTTACCCTACATTACCCAGAAACTTGATCTATCCAAACCCAGAATGATGGCAACCAAAATAAAGGAGCTTTATCTATAAAAGGATTAGATTACATCTACATCAGTGGTTTTATATAGGTAATTTTCAGCTGAAGTTAAATGTGCTGAATTTTCTACATATAACAATGCACAAGAAGTTATAGCTGACTTTTAAAATCAATAACCATTTTCATTCTGTTTTTAAATTTTACTGTTCAAAAGTGAAGCTCCATGAAGAAAATAATTCCAATAAAATAAGCTATTTTTAGATGGCTGCTTTCAGTGCTCCAAAAGTCTACTCAGCAGGCGAATTTGAACAGTTTCAATATTTGAGTATCTACAGAAGTGCAGAGCCGAAATATAGAGGAGCTCTGTAAGCCTGTTTACCCTGTCTGTGCCAATACAGTAATGGTTCTCTAATGCACATTCATTATCATTTTGTCCAGCTTAATTTTAAAAGTCAGACTCATTCTACCACTTCCTCATGAAACAGAAAAATTTGGCTGTTTTATAGTGTTCTTGGAACCTAGTGTAGATTTTCCATGAACTCCTACAGAAGTTGGTTCACAGCATATAGGACTGGGAATTTAAAAGATGCATATACAGATAAATATGAGTTTAGAGTAAAAAGAAAACATTTTCTACCACTTAAGGCATAATTAAAGCTGGTTAACTTTTTGTTTATTTTTCAACCTGTATCTGTCTCTCTCTCCCTCTAAAGCACTATGTTTCAGACAATCAAGATATAAAATGATGCCTAATTTTTCAGATTTTTTTTAACATCAAGATGTGCCCTAATTCTTAATATGTGACCTTGACTAGAAATTGATTGCTGAAAGTTACCATATGCTTCCAGTTTGCATACAAACCTCCAGTTGGCTAAATTTCACATATGCTTTTCAAAGTAATTATGCTTTTTTTTAAGAAGTAGGAAAATATTTGTCAGATATAATCTGAATATTCTTATAAGCACAGACATCTTAGCTGCACTTGGTCTGTCCTCTAACACACTTGAATAGAAGGTTATCAATTTGGTTGATGAAAGATTATGGCTTTTTATTACTGTTGCTTCAAAGTGCTCCATTTCCACCCGACTACAAAAACACATAGTCAAACTTAATAATTTAGGTCCTTTTTGATAATTTGGTCAATCTTAGATTTTCCTCAGACTAAACAGACCCAAATATTATTCAACTTTTTATGTTCAACATTTCACCTTAAATTAACTGTATTTAGTTTTGGTCTAATTTTCCCAGTTAGTAATTATGTACAGAGCTGCCCAGGCTTAAGCAACAGAATAAATGTGAGGGATGGTTAACAGACCTTAGTACCACAGGATTTAATGTTTGCAGGGCAACAGTATCATCACATCTCTCAAGTAAATCTAAGTTATTCAAAAGTATGAAATGATTTTCTGTGCTAATTAATTTCTACCATGAAACACAAAGCTGGGACAATTTATAACATTGCTCTGTTTCCTTTGTAAAAAGAAGTATCTTTTCATGATGAAAAGTTGTACAAAAGACTCATTTTGCAACAAGAAAATAAAAATCACTTTAAAATAAAAAGCTAATACTGAGCATTGCTATTCTCTGAGCAATGCCAACACAGTTTTAGACTGGTATCCTGTTCAAAGAAAAAAAAAAAAAAGGATTCTTTTTAAACATCTCATTCTAAGTTTTCCATCTTGTTATTTGAATACTATTGCACTGCTGCAACTGGTTAGCACTGCACATCTGGCCGAATTGTCTTGGATTGGTATTTTCCCTAAACTATTGTGTATGTGTGTGATGGGTTTCAAAAAAAATATTGTATGCAAACTGAAACAATGCCCTATTGCAGGCTGCTACACACAGTAATTAGTGAGAGCATTTTTTTTCTGATTTTGTTTTCGACGTCAAAAAGTGCTATTTTTAAAGTAAGCCACCATGACATTCTAGCTATGTTTTTACAACGTTTCGCATTTTTCTTGTCTCCTAATCTCACAGGCCCACATTCACACTGAAGATGTTATCACATAAAAGCTCTAGATCTGAACTACTTTTACTCTACAGCTATTTTAAACTTACATTTATCAGGAGAGAGCACAAATATAATTCAAATATTCTAATAAAAATAGTTTCACAGAAACAAGACAGATAAGTGTTCCATTCAGTAAAAGGTCAATCCTTCATAACTTTGGCTACAGAAGCCCGCCCATTCAGCCAAATTTGATTCTAAAGCCAAACGTGTCCTTGTTCTGCTTCTGCAGACCATAGTATTAAGATTTAGCATAGTCCATCAGATTAATGAGGGGCAAAAAGTCAATCTTTTCTCATAAAATTACTGAGACAATCCACCTCAATCACCAAATATTGTAACTTATAAATATTACCACTTACAACTTTCGCAACTCTAAACATTTGGGAGAAAGAAAAAAAAAAAAAGTAGAGGAGAGGGAAAGCAGTATTTCTTCCTTAAAAAGAAATGAACACATTAATATCCAAAGCCCTTAAAGTGCAAGCTCCTGGTTTGCTTTCCAGTAGGAAGGATCTGGAAAATCTGTGCTTTTGGTCAGCTGAGAATCTCCCTGCCCCAGGGGAGCTCCCAGCTGACACCCAGTCAGCACTACCAGATCCTGCACAGATACCCTTTGACACCAGCATGGGATGCATGAGGAGCTGCAAAGAAGGGGACAGGCCCCATTTTATACTTCCAAGGTCTCACATGCCTAGATTGCCCTAATTCATACTCAGACCAGCACTGTCTTATAAACAAAAGCTCTGCAAGGCTAAGAATAAGTTCTGTGCAACAGAGAAGCTATATTTAGCTAATATAAAAGGTCTCAAAAGCTAAATCATAACTTGGCTCAGAACACTAGACTTCTTGTTTTTACTGTCCTGTAAAATTTGGGGGAACCTTAAAGCCTGGACAAAAGTAATCAGTCTTCAGAGCTGTCATCCTCTCTCTTACCCATCATAACCAGGTGTCTTAGTCTATGCAAGCACACAAAACCTCAGATGTGTTCTTAACTCCCCTCTGCTGGCTACTGGGAATTCTCATCTGTATATTAATTACTTAGTTTTCATTGCAAGTGTAAAATATTTGGCTGGAGA
>NW_010582725.1:205522-219275 GCF_000705375.1 Tinamus guttatus
CAATTATATTTGAGACACAGGATTAACTGTCATCACATTTTCCGACCAGAAAGCTAGAGAGATTTTGGGTTGATTGAACAGGACATATGAGGAGAAGGAAAAGATATTTGGTGGAGGCTCTGTCCTCCTTTTGTTCCTCCACAATTTTCTGTAAAAACACCAGAAGAAGTTTTGCACCTTTCTTTAGAACAGGTCTGGCAAAATGCCGACCAATCCTCTCAGGCTATGTGTAAGGTTAGCTCAAGATGCACACTGTAACACTCAATCTCTGAAGAAAGTGGTACAGTCTTTCTTGGCATATGAAAACCTGGCTTCTGGTTTTCCAGTTACGGATTTCTACTACCTAGTAAAATTTGGGCTTTCTGAGCTCTGTCAGGTTTATGGATTTTGCAGACACCCAACTTCTCTCCGAACATACAGCACTGCAGTGACTTTGATCAAGGGTTCCCAAGTTCAGCTCGTTTGGTTGTCCCCACCAGAGAGGGAGCTGACCTCTGATGTCAGCCTCTTCGTAGAAACAGGACCTTCTTGACAGGCCACAGACACATGCATGAAAAAGCACTTCTATCACCTCCAACCCTCTTCCTGCAAGTCTCACCCACCAAAGCAGGATTCCCAATTCTGTGCCTTAACCTGCAACTGAACTACACATTTCATCTTGCAGATGGGCACCTCTGTTAAATGTCCAATTCTTTACTTACCACAAATCACACCAGCACAAAGCAGGCTGATGTGCCTGCAGCCACATCCTCCTACAACGAAAGTCCAACCCAGCAGGCAGCCCTGCTTCTTGCTGCTCTAAGCTGCTTGATCCCTCCCTGCAGCCAGCACTGCAAGCTGTGCAGTGTGGGATGAGCACTCACCACTGAGCAGGGAGCTGCAGCTGGTACACAAGCCACAACTGATTACCAAAAGCTTTATGCACGGGGCTCCTTAGCTCGTGGCTCAGGTAAGTGCTCGCATACCAGCAGAGTATGGTATACACAGCTGCCATCATCAAGTACCACTTTAAATTGGTTTGGTACCACAACTTGGGAATGCCTCACACGATAGGCAAAAATATGCATAACAGTCACATTTAGATCAGTTCTTTTCTCTTCCTGACAGGATTTTAACTTAAGATCCTAGTTTGCCTTAACCAGACACCTGTACTGGAGAGAACTTCATTGCCCATATGGCACCTTCAAGGACCAGAAATTTGTGATACGTGAACCAAATTCTACTAACAGTTGTAACAGGTCACATGGCTGGGGTTTGCTTTAAGACTAATGTTTTGCTTAAAAAATGGGAATACACTTTGCATTGTAAATGCTAATTCCAAAAACTGTGAAGAGAATAAGGACAGTCAGATGGAAGAATTTTACCTCTGCTTTGAGCTGATTATATAATTTATCAAGAAATGTTTCCACAGGCCTACAGCAGATGCTCTTCTGTCAGAGCCATGAGAAGTCACTCAGGGCGCGGGTGAGGGCCCGGGGGTGTGGTCCACATGCCTTAGCACATATATCCTCAGCCCTGGCCTGCAGATAGCACATCTGGTCCAGGCATGGACCTGATAGTTGGCCAACATACAGGCTTACAATAATGCTCCTTTTTTCAGCTTTAATGTAAGCCTCTTTTCTTGCCAAATTCAAATCCTGCCAAAATTGGGCCAAAGATGTTTGCTCAATTGTGCAATATCTTAAGTTTATATCCAACAACTCTTCGCAAAAACAATTGTATCGTGTTTTTAATGTTTACAAGCATTAACAATATTTAATTTTAAGTAGACTTTTACTGCTGACACTCTTGTGTTTTACAGTAAATTACCTTAGAGAGGGTTTTTCCATTAGCTCTTAGTGTCACGAGTCCTGCACAACACACCAAAGCACTGGAGCTAGAAAGACCAGAACTTGGAGGGATGGTTCCATCTAGCAGACAATTCATTCCAGTTGGGTTATTAAGACCAAAATGTTCCTAACAATGAAAAAATAAACAATCTCAGTTTCAAGTACAGACAGGCTCAGGCTTGCAATTATCTGATACTTAGAAAGAGAATCTTTCTGCTGAGTTGCTGGAACCAAGGACCTGCTTCTGGTGTCTCCAAAAAAAAAAAAAAAAAAAGTGAAATTTTCATTCTATTCCTTAAAATCAAAGCCAATGGTGCGGCTTCAGCCAAAGGTATGTCTGCAATTCCTGTATGCAAACGTACATGAGCTGACAGAGCTGTACCCCACACACAACTCAGTGTGGGCTGCATGCCCAAGAATTTACCAAGCTTCGTGGGTGGGTTCTGCAGTACTGGCTCAGCTCTGAGCTGCCGTAGTGACAAAGAATAGGACAGTGGTTACCAATCTTTTTATAGCCCCTTTTTTGCCATTTTCTCTCCTCAGCTCCTCACTTAATGCATCCCAAAGAGCTTGACATCCACTTCATGCTTCACTTCTCTCACTGCCTGCCATTTTAGGGAACCACGTCAGGCTGATGGGGAACCAGTGGCCAAGAAGCTGCATTCAAAGCCAAATTCCCCTGTCGTCTGAGGCACCCCGGGACTGGCGGTGGGAACACCGTGATGGTCCTTGCAGGCAGGTACGCTTAGGAGACACAAAGCTGGACTTACCAGCAGCGATGATATCTGTCCTGATATTTTTAGAATAAAGTTAGATACCCGGTTACACACACAGTAAATATCACAAATAATACGTTTAATCCAGAAATCCTAAATCTGTGAACACATGTTCTTTTAATTAGTCTTTGTTTTGCCTTTTCTTTCAGCATAATTTTAATAGAAATTTCTCTCTCTTGAAGTAAACATACAGTACTTCTAACATATATGGGGGGTATATGAACAGATTTATATATCAATTCAGATTCAAATCCAATTCAGATTTATACATAAATAAACTACATAAAAATGTCAACAATCATAAAAATGGCAATGTTTCTATACAAAAATGCTCACCTTCAAAATATTTCTAGTACTTTTCCTAAAACAGTTTCAGCCATAAACAACACTGGCAGAAATCAACAAAAATCCTCCTCTGACATTTTCTACCATTTTGTTATCATTTCATATTATTTTAAATTTCCCTTTCTACAAATACAAGGGACCTTGTACCTGAAATGCAAATGCTGCCCATGCTCCTTTATGAAGACCCTAGATAGGCTTGCTCAAACCCAGAAAATGTTCAAATAACCAGAAACTGATCCAGTTTCTGGATTGTCTTGAATGTGAATCAGCCTGCAAACTTATCACGCGATGTTTAAATAGAAAATGTACTTCAGTTTCAAAAATGAAAATGGACTTTGCCAATTTCTGCAATAGTTCTGTCCCAAAAGGATAGCATGTTCAACTTAATATAAACAGATTATCCTGCTGGACCCTCTGAGTACTTGTATTTCAGTGTTTCTTAAGTCTGTAACATTCTGCCAACATTCAAGTCTGAAAACCTGCTTTGCCAATTAACCTTAAAGTATAAAAACTTACTTTAAGAAACAAATGTTGGTAGCACACTGCAAAATAAGTGAATTGGTCATGATAGCTTTAATATAAGAAAGGATATAGTTTAAAGAAAACTAACCAATATCTGTACAATCGATAGTATTTATACGTGTGTTTTAGTAATACGGAATTGAAAACACTCCTTTTACTGCAGATATGAGGCATTTATTGAGTCTGCTATTACAGATAGAAGGGACTTAGTTTAGGATCAGTAGGTAATAATAAAGTGATTTGTCGCACTGGTTGTTCCAAATATTGTATTTGAGGTGCCGCGTTTGAGGCTGGCTTTGATGGCTCTGTGCAGTGCTTATCTATTAGATCACGCTGTGGGATGACCCAGACAGTCTATCCAGGGCCAAGTTTCGTGGGCTTTAAAAGGCGCATTTACCCCCAGCATGGGCTGGCTAGAGCGACCTGATCCTGGCGTCGCCATTGCTGTCGATCCCATCTGTCCTTTGGGAAATGGCATAGGACTGATAACAGCTTGAAAAGACACCGTATATTTTTTCCTAGGAGAGCCGTGAATCACCTGCAATGGGCAAGTGAGATTTAGAGAGAGCCTCAGCTCTGCATTCCAGGCTGCCTCCCGGGACAGGACGGACGCGGAGCCCTCACTTTCACGGGCCGCTCAGGCTCCGAGCGGAGGCTGGTTCACAGAGAAGATAAAGCTCAAACGAGGAGACAGGAAAACGTTGTCTGGTGAGTGCTCCAGCCCCTTCCATAAGCACACCATTTCCTGCATAGCTCTGCTCTTACCTCCCTTGGGAAATCTGGAAAATCCCATTCATATTCCACACACTGTAAACCTGGATAAGGAACAGTTCCTACTGGAATGTTCCTTCTATATGATGTTTATTTTTGCCTACCAGATGAGTCAGCTTTGCTCAGCTGTTGTACCCTAATTGGATGCTCTCAGCACCAGTGGAAATTATGTATATTAAAACATTCCCATAGAAGAAAAAGAACTAAAATAGGATCTTCATTTCCTGACCGCCAAGGCTCCTAACCTTTTGTAAAGCATTTTTTAACCTAATTTTATTGATACACATTCTTTTTAATTTTAAAATACAGAAATGACATTCTGATAAATAGTTTGATCATGATTTTACTACGTAAACAGATTATTCAGTATTATAATCTATGTAATAATTATAAAATAAATACAGTGCTCTGCAAATATTTTAGAATTAATCCAGTTATTTTCAAATTTTAAAATAAAAGAAAAATCAAATTTTAACATAAATCCCCCAACCTTAAAGTATGTCAAGAAAACCTGCAAAATGCAGGGGAATATTTTCAGGGTGAATAGATGTTATGCTTGCCATATTTTATTTCTACATTAATTTCAAAAATTAAATGGATTTGCCTTACCTGAATACCCTTCAGGCCACATAGAAAGTAGTTATGCCACAGAGGTTTTGTTTTGTTAATATCAATGTTGTTAGCGCTGATACTGAAATCCCTGCAAAAACAGAAATACCTTAAGGCTTAACTTGTCAGTAAATGCAGTTAGAAGAACATGGCTTATTACTGCCACCTGCTGCTGAACAGAAACATTTCCATGACAACAATTTTAAAAAATATATTTATTAGTTCTTTCCCAACGGCTCTTCTTTATTAATCAATTATTTAACATTTCTTTAATAGAAACAAAACCCTTAGATGAAGGCATTAATCTCCCAAAAGCGCAGACTGCTTAGTCTGCACTATCAAACTCCCAATAGCTACGTCTGTCTGATGTCGATAGAGCAGATACCCAATCTAGAAAGAACCAAGGCCCTGAGAATGTCAGGAAAAGCTAGTGACAGTTGTTCAAACCCTGCAGGCTAAGTCACACTTTAAAGGGCACAGTGTATCATTCAGTGCGATATGAAAAGGGGACAGCTGAATTCCTTGGAAATATTTAGGCCCAATGGTAAAAAAATGACAGGCATTATAAGGAAGGAGATACTTGACAACTTATAAGAGACTGGAATTTCTTTTTCTGATGCTAGTTCTCCTCTGTACATGCAAAACTATGTAAGTTAGCGATGTGCCTTTTTTATTTTTATCCAAAATAGTTGGATAATAGATCCATGTAATCCATGCATAATAGATAATATAATGGATATAGTTAGCTAATATCTGTAATGAATATCAGCAAGAGGTGCCTTTATCAGAAAAATATTCCCTTCCTATGAAGAAACAGTTCTACTATTATAAAACACCTCTATAATGATATCACCGTCTTCAATTATGTTTGAACGCTTTACTTTATGCTGGTACAATTAAAGGCTGCAATTTTTGTGATTATGCAAACCTGAAGTCTGATAACCAGAGTAAAATGGGACCCACAACGTGGACCAAAATCCTGCGTTCTCCTTCTGTGCTCCAATACTAGCTATGCCATAGTGAGCTACTCGCCCTTCCAGTTGAGAGCCTACAGCTAGGTCAACATTACGTGACAGACCACACACTTCAAACACCAACAGAAAATTACCGTTTTTTTCAGTCAGATATTGAATGTCAATGTTCATTTCAGTGCAGGAATATCAGAGATTGCTGTACAATTTAAGGTATAATTTGCTGACATTTCAATTTCAGCTGTCGAAAACAGCGCCACTTATGGGACATTATCAACAGTGCAGCATCAATGAATTGTTGAGTTACTGCTGAGAAATTACTGAGTTTCTAGAGTGACAACAAAAGGCAGTACTGAGATTACAATACAAGGAATACCAGTACAGGAATATCAATAAATTCTTCCAGTATGAGATTCATAAGTCTTGGAACAATCTCCCAGAGGATAAAAGAAAATCTTTTTGCTTATAACTTCTGGGCACGATCAGAAAACAGAAGTACTGGAAAACCAGAACAGAAAATAGTTTTCTAGAGTCATGAGCAATAAAACGATTATATGCGTGATTATGCTTGCTTTCTACAATAATCTTAAATTATTCTTGCAGAATAGCAAGGGTGATCACTATCAATATGTAAATGGGATTAACACGAGATCAATTTTAAGCCACTCCAAAAAGCATGCTAGAATATTTCATCTGCATGTTTCTTTTTATAGAATCACACAAAGGAAAACCTAAATGAATGAGAAGACATTTACTGTGGTTACATTTGCTGTTTGCTCACGATAAAGGAGAATTACTTCTTAGAAGGTACGTTGATTTTTTCTGAAATCCTCTCACACAGTAAAGGAATGAAAAGCTGGCTTTGAATCAGACACATGGACAGAGTTCACATGGGCATATTTCATACAAACACAGGACTGAAAAGGTTCTCTAAATCCTAAAGTCCAGCTTTTTGTTGTCACATTCAAGTTCTTATAAAAACCAATTCCTAAATGCCTACACTTTATCTTAAATCAGTAAATCTTAATTCTGATCTTTGTTCTTCCTACTGGAAGACAGGCATTTCAATTAAGAACATTGTGAAAAAATAAAATTAAAAATAAGAAAAAATAAGTCTATAAAATAAGAATAGCCTAATATTGTCTTTTTCTATTTTAAGAGATTGTTGGGAAAACTTGTCCCATGTCCAGTGTTAATAGAAGTGTTCTAACTCATCTGGAAAATTGCGAGAGGGAAGTTTTTTCATGCTTGAGTACTATTTAATCCTTATTTTGGGGAAATCAATTTGGTTCTTTCTCACAGAACATGATTGTCCTGTCAATCTGTTAGTTAATCTGTTTCAGTCCTCTGTCAAAGATCTGTTTTTTACAAAAAGACTTTCAGGTTGTGCCATGAGCTGGAAAAATACTCATAACTATTGTCCTGTGGTATTTCTGAAAGTATTTTGAGAAATATCATGTCAGATACTCTCTGTGTATCTCTCAATTACAAAGATGTTTTGTAAGAAGGAGGTACCTCGAACTTCAAGGAGTTGCAACTTTTTAGTTAGTTTTAGTTTAGTTTAGTCAATAGTATTTTTAGCCTAAAAACATTTAAAAAGCATCTAATCATTTGGGAATTTGTGGTGAAAAACTCAACTAGTTTTTTGCAACCTGTTCTCTGTTCTGTTTTCCTCACCCGTGAACTATCAGGGTGGCAGAGGGCAATACATCAGTTACAAAAACAAGAATGAAATAGGAAATAGTGATTCTACAGAGGGTTATGGTTAGCCCTCGTTAGCCAAAGCTCTCTCCATATATGCATTCACCACAGGCATAAATCTACCAGTGTAACAGGCTGGGAAAAAAAAGAGAGACTGTCAACAATTGTTTGTTATGTGGTGTAACATCCAAAGTGTTGAAAAATATTTCTTTGTTATGAAATTATGAGCATGTTTTAGCTTTGTTTTTAAGCAACAGTGTCTCATTGAAAGAGAGATGCTGAATACCGTATTCTGAGAGCTCTTCTTGGTTGATGGTTTAAACCATATGTTTTCAAACTGAAATCAAGACAGATATAAAAATGTAGTGACATTTGAATAGTGGATTTGAATTCAAAGGCTGTAACTCTAGACTTGGCATGACCTGTACTTACTTCAGTAGAAGGTCATTTTGATTCTTATATAATGTGTCAGAAACCAAAGACCAAGTAAAAATGTTTACATTTTGGTTACTGCTTTATTTAATATCCATTATAATAACTTTTCCTAATCAAAGCTATTATAATTCTAGAACTATATGCTCTTGCAGAATAGTTTTGCAATACAGCTTGAGCCATGTTGCAGAATGCTATTACAGAGAGGGTTACATCCCACTCTCTTCCAATTCCTTCACCCAACTCACTACTGCACATTCCCATTGCTTACCTTGTGCCAGCTTTGATGCTGAAAGCTTGGCAAGCCATTCCCTAAAATGACAGAAAATTAAGCAAGCAAGAAAATGGGTTACTAGTGCACATTACTTAATGTCACACAGGTAACACACCTGGTAAAAGGCAGAGAGTGGATCAGAGCTGGGAGAAGGGCTGATGGGGTAAAAAGGAAGAGAAGCAAGACAACCCTTTGGCAGTGGCAGACTTCTAAGTCAGCTCAGCCATTCTGTGATAACTCGTGCCATACTGTGAGTGAGAAGCATTTATGTATTTATACTCAGGAAAGTGAAAATTCATTGTAATTGCACTCTGCTTTCAGGGAGTAGTTTGCCATTGGATTAAACCGATTAAGTTTGTGCTGATTATGATTTTTGCCAAAATCTGCAAAAGTTCAGGTGATTGAGTGACCTGAACTGCCATGCAACCACACAGATATCAGTATATTACAAGGAATGAGGCAGAAAAATGTGGCTGGAGTTGAAACTAATGGCAGATTTTTTCCCTCTGTTTGGCACTTGTCAAGTTTTAGGGCTCTCCAGTATGAGAACAGCATTGGCGAACTGTGGTGCATCCAGTGGAGTCCTATTAAGCTGGCTACAAGGATGGAACACATAAACATAAATGGAGAGGCTGGGAGAGCTGGTGTTGTTCAGCCTGAAGCATTATATCGTAGGATCTAATTCCTGTCTTCAAACTCCTAACACGTGCCAATACAGAAAATGAAGCCAAATTCTCAGAGCTACCCCAGAGAGGACAAGAGGCAACAGACATAAGCTGCAGCAAGGAAAATTCCAACTAAACACAAGGAAAACATTCTTCACATTGAGGATGGCCAAACTATAAAGCAGGCTGCTCTAAGAGGTAATAAATTTTCCATCCTTGGGAGTTATTCAACACATGACTAGACAAGGCCTTGAGCAACCTCATCTACCTTTGAAGTTATCGCTGGATTGGACCAGATCACCTCCAAAGGTTATTCTATGGTTCTGTGAATAAGCAGTTGTTGGAGGATGTGCAAAAGACAGAATACACTACTTGAGCCAGGATTGTTACTAAAGCCTTTGTGTTGCGCAAATATAGCTCCAGGTTCTCTGGAGGAGTGGTAGCTTACATGTGCAGTAATGCAAATATAGCTCCAGGTTCTCTGGAGAAGAGGAGTGGTAGCTTACATGTGCAGTAATTGATTACAAAACATTTCAATCCCTTCTGCAGGAGAAACTGAACGGCTGCCAGTTGAGGAGATAACATCAGGAAGGATAAGCTAAAAGAGGGGGAAAAGGGTTGCACCTCTAGCAGGATTGAAAGATCAGAAGTTTTACAACAGAAATCCAAACAGAGAGGTGGGAGACAGGAGCAGCAGACCGGATGCTCTAAACTAATAGGCGTTTAGAGTCAATGGGATCCCATCTACTTATATCATTCATTTTACACAATTAAACTCCAGTAACATCTTACTATGGAGATTTGGCAGAATCTGAATAGTTAATCTGTTAATTAAGTTAACAGTTAATTTCAATAAGATTCTTAAGAATTAGTGAATAAATAAAAGTATTACTTACTGGTAAGAAGGATTTGTATTGGCCAGATGCACAACTTGTGTTTTTACAGGCTCTACTGCAATCAGAATATCTTGTTCTATGGCCATAGGAAGCACAGCATAACCACAGTAGTCTATATGTTCTCCTATAAAAGAAACAGACAATTAACAAGATTTTGCAAAAATTCTTTCTAGATTAGCAGTACTAGGGCTTCTACAGTATTGTATACTGTCATAGACAGTTTCAGAGTATATAGTCTCAACTTTTATTATTTAAATCGGACTTGATCCTCTGTTTCATATTAACACAAAAAAATTTGCACTTCTTTAGTGATTTTATTAACTTTATGTTTTTTTATAAATCTTCATGTTTTAACACTGGCCTATAATTTTTTTAAAAAAAAACACTAAGAAAGTTGTGCTTATCTGAATGTGAATAATCACATTATTTGTATGGTGTTGTGTCAGTGCAAAAAAAAAATCAATCACTTTTGTTTGAAAAAGGCTTTTTTAAGGTGACTGCCTACTTTGTGACTTCCCCTGCCAGTCTGGATGATTCGTTAGCCATTGGTTTAGGCTTGTGGAGGAAATGTTTTGCGTATAATTTTTGAACCTTTTTCCAATAAGGCAGTGATTATATTTAAATAATAATGCAGTTACACGTAAGATGAAAAACAATTTTAAAATATAAAAGGTATGTAGAAAATACCCTCTCTCTGAGGAAGACCTTTGTTAGCATATGCTATGTTTTCTAATTAATCTACATAATGTGCTTATAGACACAGACACCAAGATAAAAAATATCATTAACTGCACAGTGGACTAATTAATTTTTAAATCTGTTTTCTGGGATCATCCCTTTACTGATAATGTCATCAGATGGGCTGCATTACTCTACAAATACACATTGAATTGAGCTCTAGGGAGAACAAAGATACAATGTGGATAGAAAAATCACAAAAATAAAGCGGCCAAAAAAAATACAGGTTATTCCTAAATGAATAATAATCGTGTTTTGCCAGACAGCCAATGGATCATATCTCTATGGCAGAGTAAGAAAGAGGAGATCATTGTGGAGTCATTTCATGTCTCATCATGTGCACTGTTTTGTGACTAGCTATACTTGGTAGCTTAAATTACAGTGGATCAGAAAAGAAAAAAAAAAAAGACTTTTCAAGGTCTTTAAAATTGCATCCAAGCATAAGTATGCAAGTTACTTGATGTTTTTAAAACTGTCACTGCTCTGCATATTTTCCTAAACTGAGATTTGAGTGTGCAGTTCTTTTTGTAATGCTATGTAGTGAAACGCAATACAGCACTATCTTTTCTTTCCCTTTTGTTACTTCTTTCTATCAATCACAAGGAACTTCTCCGAGAAAAAAAAAATTAGATTCTCTAAACACCAAACTCTCATGATAGCAAATAAAATAAAATAACACAAGATTAATACTCCTTTTTTACCTATTAAGTTGACTCGCCCTGGTGCACGAACATAAAACTTGGGAACCGATCCGAATTTTGATACAAACATCTCCTTCAACTTCAGCAATCTGAAAGGCAGGTTGGAAATCTTTAGAATAAATATATTTGCATAAAAGGCAGGAAGCCCATAGTCCAAAATGTATTCTTAAAACTAAATTAAATTGAACTTTTTGAAATACAGGTATTTTCTTTGTTACATAAGGAGCTATATTAAGCTGCTTATTTTTGCTCTACACATAACAGTAATTTTGACAGAGGAGGAGAAGGCACTATTTAGAATATTCTAGTGAATAAAAAGTTTGTTTTAAAATCAAAACATCATCAACAAATTCAAGAGTCAGACATCCAAAAAGAACTATGTTCATATGCCTGCTTATAAAAGGTGCCAGATCCCTCATTTGCTGTGAGTCTCTGCCTACACTGGTTCTAGCCAACAGCAGGCAGCAGTTGCCTGCAGTTCCAAAACACCCCAGTCTCCAATCACTTTGCAAGGGCCAGAGCTCAGTAACCTGTTTGCTGTCACTGCTGAGGAAAATGTTGGGCAGTGGGGACCAACAGCTCCTCTGGAGCACCGGGATTTGGAGGCAGCTACAAGTCCTTTCCTCCCATGTACCTGGTGGGAGCAGGATAAGCAAAACTTAGCTGTATCCAAAACTCCCTTCTGTCACCTTTCCCTTTTCCAACCTGTGGCAGGAGCTGCAAGGTCTTGGCTCCTCATGCCAGGGCACCAAAGGTCCATTTTGCCTATGGTGTAGGAAGGTTTTAAGCCATCTCTGGAAATCATGGCATTTTTCTGTGTCACAAGATCAAATAGAAAGCTGAAGCTTTTTTGTTTTGTTTTGTTAAAAGTTTTTGGAAGTGTAGGGTTTTTTTCTCAGAGATATTTCATAGAATCATAGAATGCTCAAGGTTGGAAGGGACCTCTAGAGATCATCTAGTCCAACCCCCCTGCACACGCAGGGTCACCTAGAGCACGTGGCACAGGACTGCGTCCAAGCGGGTTTGGAAGATCTCCAGAGGAGACTCCACAACCTCTCCGGGCAGCCTGTTCCAGTGCTCTGTCACCCTGTCAAGAATTTTTTCCTTAACTTCCTGTGGAACTTTTGATGCTTTAGTTTCCGGCCGTTCCCTCTAGTCCTACAGGTGGCCACCACTGAAAAGAGGCCAGCCCCATCCTGCTCCATCCCTCCCTTGAGGTATTTGTATACACTGACCAGGTCCCCTCTCAGGCTTCTGCGGGCTGAACAGGCCTAGCTCTCTCAGCCTTTCGTCATATTTCAGACAATGTTAAAATTTCAAAAATAAGTGAAAGAACATGGAAAGAGTATTTGGGAGCTTTGGGCCTAATAACAAAACTCTAGTCACAGGAACCCTGCTAAGGCTTCTACAATTAGTACAATCTAGTTGCAACTAGTACTGGAAGCCTAGTTATTAATGCAAAGCATAAGTAAGATGACAGCAATAAAAAACAGATGTTACCAAATTTCACAGTCAGTTATTCAGTTAGTACTTCTTTGTAAGAGCTACATTATTGTCCAACAACATATATTCAAATGTTTTGTAATATTTCTTTAGAAAAAAAACTACAGAGTATTATTATTTGTTGTGAATTCTTTAACAGATCTTTCTGTACTTTTCCATCTTGGAGTCCAGTAACTAAATTGTTTTGTCCCCTCATTTCCTCATAATCTCCCCTTGTATTGACTAGTTGATCACTCTTCCAATTAGCAGCAGCAATTTCTGCCATTTTATTTCACAGTCCTTTCCCCAGATCACATTAACGATAATGTGACAGTCCGTGGGGGTGCAGATGTTGGCACGTTCTAAAAGCAATGTTAACTTTGTTCCTTTTGGGGCCAGTATTTGGCATGCCGGTTTCACAGCTGTTTCTCAGCGGTGCTGGTACCCAAAGAACAAGCAGAAGGACCATGGGGACATGTTTATACAAGCGTGAGCCATCTCGCTTCATGGAGGGTTCACCCGCCTGCCCAGTGAAAGGCCCACAGGCTTTGGCTGCCTGGCTGCAACTCGAGCGCCCGCTGCAATCCAAGCTTGGGCCTCGAGGAGTGTGGCGGAAGCGCGGAGCACTGGCATCTCCCACATGTGCACGATGTTGGGAGCGTCAAGCACGTGCATCTCTCCTGAGCTTGCGCAGTCTGGGAAGACTGAGCTCCCCATCCCTTCCATGGGGGCTCAAAATGCAATCTGACCTCATCTGAGTTGCTCTAGTGCAGGAGTGGGAAAGGCACTTGGCGTGCGCTGTCCCCCACTGCTCCAGCGCAGCAAAGGGCAGCTCCACACGGGCCGAGAGGGAAATCCTCATCCACCGGATCTGGGGCGAGGAGCTGGCAGGGGCGAACGTGAGAGGTTCCTCCTGCCCCGCATCGCCAGCGAAGGGGCCGGTGCCGAGATGGGGCCGCGCCGGTACCGGCCCCAGCGCAGGGGACCTGGCGGCCGCCCGGCGCGCGCTCCGTCTCGGCGGCGGCACCGGGCAGCGCCACT
>NW_010582725.1:220493-245160 GCF_000705375.1 Tinamus guttatus
GGCAGGGGCCGGCTGTGCCCCTGCGCTCACCTGGGGGGACAGAGGAGCCAAGAGCCCTGGGGCCACCAGCCAGGGGTGCTCTTGTCCTTAACTTTCCTGCCGCCTTGGCTTCTCGGTACAGTTTGGGTTCCTCGCTTTAGTTGCAGTCTTTTATTATTATTATTATTTCTTTTTAAATGTGTACTGTGTCTGGTTTTATTTCTTCATAAGCTTTAGTTCCAAGCTTTGACAAATTAAAAAAAAAAATGCTATTCACAATTAGCACCTGAGCAATTTATCCAGGAAAAAATGGGACCATGATGTGATTGTTTTGATGCAATGCTAAAATTTAACTTAACAAACCCCAACATTTCTTTTGTGGAAGACTTGGTTTATAATGAATGATTTGATAATTATTGCCACTGGAGTGTTAACTTAAAGGACTTGCCAAACTTAAAATAGTTTCTGGGCATTTTTTATTATGAACTGCTCAGTATGGCTGGGTACATTGGTTGCATAGTAAAAGGGCCTGGTTTGAGTTTTGACTTTTTAAAGTGATGAAAGAGTGCTGTCTGACATATGTGGTCGTCTTAGTCTTATGAGGAGTGTGTGTCAGTATTGCAAGTACCATTAGCCTTCTACTTACTGCCGTGAATGAATTCACGGTCTTTTAGAACACGTTTCGTAAATGAAATATATTAAAACTACTGAAAATATTATGCTTAGCCATTTTGTTCTAAAATAAGTTTCCATTTGTTTTTATTAATGCTGAAATCTATATCCCAGTTTAAGATACTGCGTTTGTTTTTGCATGTGATGCCATCAAATGAATACAAAACACATCAGAATGTATACAGGATGAGAATCAGAAATTTAGAGAAACCATTGGAATGATATTTTTCAGTGTTTAAATCCATCTGTCCATGCACATACTGGAATAAGTAGTGCAACTCCAACTCACAAGAGTTAGGTCATTTTCACCAGGTATTAACGTATGTTTTTTCTTCTTTGCGTGTCAAGTACTTTATCATAGTGAAAACGGTCCTGAAACTTATTGTTTATGTAAGCTTCATCTGCTGACAGTAGTTACTTCTCACAGAACTTCTTTATCATCATCGATTACTGCTAGCCCAGATCTTTCCAAAATATAGAAATACTGCTCACGATAATTAGGAACCTGTTAATTTCCTATTTTCTGTATGTAATTCCAGTGTAAAACATCAAAGAATGCCTGGACTGTATCTTTAAATAAAACTGACTTTTAAATCTAATTTGGATTTATACTTGATGGTTTTAAAAAAAAAATAAGAACAAGGATGTTTTCACATATTGAACTGGCAAGCCATGACTAAATATTGTTTTTAATATGCTTAGGTCTGTGATCACAGTGCTCTGCAAAACTGTTTTGGAAAATAGCTAAACCTTCTCTTAAATTAAGGTCTGGTTTCTTCTTTTTTATGTTGATGTAAATCTAACTAAATTAAGAGGAGGTTATGAGAGGATTCACGTTATTCAAGTTCAGTTTAAAGGCTCCGTTCAAAGGTTTGAAGCAAAAGACAGTTCAGGACAAAATACTCAGACACAAGTACAGAATTAGAAACAAATGAGCACACCTCAGTTTTGTTGAATGAGTATTTTGGAAGGAGTAGGAGGTAGAAATTGTTTCTTCTTTCATTGACGATTTCTGCAATGAAAGATGTCTTGTTTTGTCAGAGGAGTGTAGCGTAGTGAGCCTCGACTGAGATGTCCACATAAAAACAGTGATTAAAAACAAGATTCCTAAAAAGTTTTAATTTCATTATACTTTTTTAGGAGGAGTTATGTCTGCTTCTCTTTAAATGTGCATTTTCACATCGTGGAGAACCAACCAGTCAGTTACATTTCTTTGTGTATGCAGAAATTTTACTCTTGAACAGAAATGTGAACTGAAAGTCTGAACTCCCTTCTTTCTCAGCTTCATCATCCTGTTTTGTTTGTTCGCTTTTGTAATATCAGAGTGATTATTACCCTGCGCTAAACAACCGATGACTACCTGTTTTTCAGGTCATAATTTACTGTTTCTGCTTAGTTTTTTATTGAGTTAGGAGTCAAGAGATTTGCATTTAAATGACCTCAGCTGCTCATATAGAAGTTAGCTTTGTCTATTGGAGATCCTAATATCAACAATGAATTTCCTTTGTATTTCGTGGGGTGGATAGACCAAAATTTAGAAGTTTAATGTGCGGTGATGTCTTTGATTATAACATGGTTTGTTCCTCTTTATGCTTCAATAAACAGGATAATGTTTTATTAGCCTTTATGAGAAGCAGTTTTAATTCTAGGCTGGTGTTGTTGGATATGTTATATGATTCCAGTGCAGTTTTTTTTGTTAGTTTCAGCTTTAAAATGGAGAAGGAGGAGGAAGAGGGAAGACCATCGTAACTACCATCTTTGTTTGCAGTCTCAAGCACAGAACTGTGTTTAGAATTGGCTTTGAGACTAAACTCGGCCTTTCTCCAGGCAGTGCTTCTTCCAGGCACAATGGCAGCACAATGACAGTTGTTATATTTTCATGGGTTTAGTTTTGTTTTAAAAATATAAAAAATGCTCTGCAGTGTTTAAAAGGAGATATCTTACTGTACTTTGAAGTTCAATTTTAAAACTAATCTGGAGGAAGGATAGCCAGAACCTGTTTGCTGAGAGGTTTGACTATTCTGCAACAAATATGTATGTTACGTAGATGCATTATTTCAGTGATTTCAGTAGAAGAGTTGTGCATGGACCTAGTAAACAGCCAGCTGTTTTCACCTCAGGGAGATGGCTACAAGTCTGTCAGGATCAAGGATCCTGTTTAAATGGAGAAAGTGCTCTCAAAATACTAGAGGTTTCCCTTTACAGGCTCTGTGAGTATTTGGAAATATGCATTCAAATCTAATAGCATTTCAGGCTGTTAGAAAGATAGCTTAGTAAATATGATTTGGTTCGCTCCTTAATTCCAACTGTAAGAAATGTACTTCTTTTCAAAAGGAATTTCTGTATGCTACCAAACCTGAGGAGTAATCCCATCAGTAGTTGGTGAAATTTTCCTAGTTTATACTGGCATGCATTTTTAATAGACATGGTTGAAATTTCATGAGACATTGTCACCTCTTCCCAGTCATATTCCAGTACTCATATTCCAGTAGTGCCATTATTTAAAATATATAGATATATATCTGGCATGAGAGTGATGAGGAAATGAGCATTCAGCTCTTATGTTTCTTTGTTATTTTTCACTATTGCTATAGGATTTTTCTTTAATTGAACAAAAATGTGCTCTGCAGAGGACATGGGAACATGTCCTGTTTTCTGAATCAATTCCCGTTTAATATCATATCTAGATTCAGCGTGTGTCCTAAAATCTTATAAATTCTCATCAGACTCAGCTGTAAACACAGAAATAGTATATTTTGGGGCTTATTTTGCTCATTGCCATAATATCTCAAAGGCAAACACTGAGGCAATGAGGATGACTTATGATTAGTCTGTAAATTCTTTCCCTCCAACAGTTGATATATGGTATAAATTCTCATATTTTTTTCCAGACTATTTAGCCCTTTATTCAGAACAGAACTTGCTTAGAGAGGGTCTGCAATTGAGTGTTAAACAGGAGCAAACTGGATTTCTTAGAATAATATCTTTTTTTTTTTCTTTCCGCAGTCACCTGTCTCATTTCTGTACATCTTTCAGCTTCAGCATAAAAAATAAAGCAAAACAAACAGAGAGCACTGTCTTTCCATGGAAATGTACTGACCCTGTTGCAAATCACTGGCAGAACTAAACTCCTGAAGCTGCTTCACAGGCTGCTTATTCCCAGTGTCAGTAAGTGACCGTTACGAGGCCCTGTGAGAGCCAGCAGGATATGCCTCCCAGAGTTAGTGAGGAACAGCAGAGTCCTGGAATGTGGATAAGAAAACCAGGATTCGTGGTTGGGTGCATGGTCGAGTGGTTGCAGACTTCTTACACAAATCACTCTTCATTTTTATTCTCTCAGACTGTCTCAGTTCTTTTTCTAACTTCTACATTTCAAGTCCAATTGCTTTCTTTATATTCATGAAGCAGAATTGCACAGAAACTTTTCAGTGCTTTTTGTCCTGGTGCCTAGGGGCCAAGCGGTCCAAGAAGAGCAGAAGCAACAAAAGTTGTAGTTGGATACAGTTGCTTTAGGATGGTGATTGTTTGTCACTGTTGGTGTCAACTTATATGATCTACATGGAAGCAGTGCATGTTCATTGTAAAATTACCTGGCAAGCTAGTAGACTAATATATTAAGCAGAAATATTCAGGGGCGGGGCGGAGGGTTTACTTGGCCTCGTGTGGGCATTTTTTTTTTGTGTTTAAAAAGCCCATGTCACTGGTGCTATTGCAAAATATCAGGGCCTAAATACCATAGTTACGAAGCACAGTAATTAACTGAGTAAAACCAACTTTTACCGTATTTATTCTCGGAACAGCTGAAACAGAAACAAGTGAAGTGGTGTTAAGATAGCCCAGTGATTAAAATCTAGTCCTGAGGGTTATGTTCTGTATAAGTTACCTGCACTTTTTTTTTTTTTTTTTTTTTAAAAGAATGTTTGCAGAGTAGGAATTTGGTTCCTACAGAGTTAGCCAAACTATTTTTATGTGTTGTTCTGTATTGTTTTACTGGAAACCAGTAGTTCAGATTATTACCATAAATTGATGAAAAGACCACAGAAGGACCTTAGAGAAGAGGGGAAACATGAGAATTAGTAACTAGTCAACTGTAGCTTTTATAAAATATTGATTTCTGTGGTTTTGTATGTTTGTCAGTTTACTGTGTCACTCTTCTGGTAGAATGCCACAAATTTGCAGTTAAATGTCACTGATAGTGTTACAGTGCTCAACTTCATATAGTGCCGGACTCTTCAGTAATCTCAAAAGACCACATTGACAAAGGCTCTTGTTACAGTTTTCTGATACTGCAGCAGGTTTTCTTGTCCCCCGAGTTACCTGCTCTGCTGCTGTATCTCACCAGCCTACAGAGTGTGTCAGTGTAACTGTCGGCCTGTTCTCTCAACCACACCAGGGCCGGTCGTCGCCAGGACCGATGCAATGTAAGCAGCTCAAACGCTGCAGCTTGGGGAGGAGGGGGTGCCAGGACCAGAATAAGCAAAGAAAAAGGGTTCAAGAGGCCTGGTGCTCTCACACTGTTAGTGCTGCTGGAGAAATTGTGAATGGATCCATGCCCTAAATCTCATGATTAAAGCTGGTTGAGATGAATTATCTTCTATATGTGTTCATTGTAGAAGCTGAGGATTAATGTTTTAAAGTTGTTTACTACCCAAAGTGAATTTTGTGAAAAGTCAGTATGTAATTTAATAAAGATCAGTAAATTGCATTCAATCAGTGGTACTTTAGCTTTTATTAAAATTGTTTGAAAGAATTACATCCCAGTCAGTGAGCTACATCAGAGGTTTTATTTCCATCTGAATGGAGCTGTTGAGCTAGTAGAGTATTTTTCTTACCCCAAAAAGCGATGTGATAGAACTGAATTTATAACTGGCTCAATCTAGAATTTGGATTTCAGTGGAGCAGTACTTAAATAATGTTTTGAGGCTTTTTTTTCCTCAGAGATGAGATCTGTGTAGTCAGACTTCCACTCACTTTTAATTTGTACTGATAGCGTTGATATGGATTTAAGTAAAATCACCACAGTCTTCATCAAAAAAAAAAAATCTTAGGGCTGTAACTTTTCACATCAGCTCAGGCTAAAATATAGCATGAAGGTACCTCTATATCTTGAAGTTGTAATTATGATTTTTTTTTTGTTTTTTTCCCCTATGCGAAATATTAGGTTCAAATGATGTTTAGTTCAAGCGATAAAAATGTTTAGAGTTCTGCCGAAATGCTTTTTTAAAACTTGACATTTTTAACACAGATTTTTTTTTAACTTTTATGTTTGTACTGCGTTGTTTAATGAAACAAATTTTCTTCATAAAAATGTGAATTGTGGAAGTTTTTCAGATAGAGGACAGGGGGATAGAAAATTAGTGTGAAGAAAGTTTGTATTTGGTATCTGAATTTGGTATCCAAAGAACTTTGTTATTTTCAATATTGGAAAGGGAGAATTTTTTTTCTTGAAATTTGAGGAGACTGCTTCACACTCTTCCCTCTCCTTTCCTTTTGCCTTTGGCAAAAGCTGAATATTCTTGTGCTGTACATTTTTCCTGGTTTTGAAGTTTTCTTTACAGCTATTATGTCTAAATACATCTTTTAAATAACCCCTTCAAAGCAGTTTGCATACTTAACTGGTGTTTTTAAGACAATCTATTGTGATACCTGAATTCTAAATGTCTTGAGGCAGAGACTCTGTTTGAAGGCATATAACAGTGGGAGGTTCTGGACTGCAAATCATATTTGTAAGTCTGATAATAGGTCTTATTAATCTCACTGGATGTTGGATTTGACTGCAATAAAGATATTTTATTGCTTGGTCTTATATTAACCACAAGACATAAAGTGGTCTTATGCTTTATAAACGGGCCTGATCTTTCAGATTTTACTTTATGTGTAGTGCTGAAATTTATAGGGCGTGTTACATCTGAGCTCTCTGAAAGGGTGCAACAAGGTAAATTCATGTTATTGTCCATCCAGTTAACTTATAAATGAATAACACTGTTTTTCATTCAATTAAATATTTTTGGATGAAGAAAAATCTCCCTCTCATTTTTTTTTCTTTTTCTTTTATTTTTCCCCGGATATAGAAGTATTATGGCAAGTTTATGGTGTCCCTGAATAGCAGTGCAGGTACCCCAAACTGAAGTTGCAATGGTAATTTGCTTAGCAGCTCACTACCCTGAAACCGAACCCCCTCCAAAATCTGAAACACCTCACCTGCCTGGGCATGTATCTTAACTCATACACACAAATTGATATATCCTGCTAATGAAATATTTCAGAAGGGAGTAAACCGTTATTCCAGAACACTCATTGCTTTAAACATGAATTTAAACATGAATTCTCTTCCTTAAATTGCAAGGGATTCAACTCTGGCATTTTCATTAGCTGTGTCTAGGCCTGTATGCCATGAAGAAAAGCGGAATTCCTGAAATAGGGAAGCCCCATCTCCTGGAGAGCTTTGAGTCAGTAACACCATAAAATTGAAGTGAGGCAAGTAGTCATCAAATGAAGGTAGAACAGCTGTAGCAACATAAAACACTTCCTTTGCTGCATTTCAAAGTAATTCCATTAGGAAAAATTACTGTCTAGATTTTACATTTATTCTTTGTTATATATGAATATTATTATGAAAATAGCTTTATGGGATATTTAAGTAGCAACAAGGGGGAAAAAATGAGCTGAAAAAAGACATCCTGTGCAAGTCCACATCCGGAATGATTGCCAGAGCTGAGATAAAAAGTTTTTTGTTTTAGGCTAATAGAGTGCATTGCTCCTGAAAAGGGTTTAATTTAGTTTGCCATCCTTTTATCTTTTACGAATAGATACTTAAGCCAAAAATATTCCCGCGTTGTTCAGATCGAGTAGAAACAAAGCATCAGCTGAGTGCAGATATCTTCCACGCTGTGTTGTTTAAGCTTAAGTGCATTTCTTCATGCTGCCCAACATGCTGCAGCACTTGGCATCTTATCTGTATTGTAGTTGCTTTATCTCTGATGCATCAATGGGGTAAAGAATTTATAAATACAAGAAGTCTTACCAGTGAATTAACATGATAAACTATTTGCTTACTGAAGTTTTCAGTGTTAGGTTGTGTAGTTCTTTGGGAAAACAGATTTGTGGAATCCACTAGGCTTTCAAGTCCATTGTTTTCTTACTAAATAGTCTACTTTAAGTGAGTATAATGAAACATGTACTTTGGCAATTCATCTACATGTGACAAGCCAAAACAGGTGCTGGATATTGGCAGCAAAGCCTCAAGGGTGAAAGATAAATGTCTCAAGGATTATTCGAGCCAGTTATAAGTTGCCCTAAGTAGTTTTCCTATTTGAAGTTTTAGAAAAGTTACACTTTTTGAAAGATCTACCTGCGCTATAGGGAAGGGAGCTAATTTTAAAGCTTTTTATGCCCTTTTTTTTTTCTCCCTTGGTTTTGAAGGATTCTATTAATGTTAGAAACATATGAATGAACAAAAGAATAAATATTTATGGTACAGAGGAGGAAGTACAGTAAAAGAGGAAATGTCATCTTAAAGTAGGGCACCTAACCATGTTTTGTTCATATTTTTTTTTATAACGGAAAATTACTCCCATGACACTATGCGGTTTAAACAAAATCTCTTGAACAGTTCACCTCCTAATAGTTAGGCATATTGTTGAGAGAAGTTGGCTTAAAAATGCGGAGATGTGAAATATTTCTATGATGCTTGTAAACTTCAAATAAATTTATTATTTGGGTTTTGACTTTGTTAGTGTTTTGTAATTCAGGCATGGCAGCGTTGTCCTACAGCAAAAGATGATCAAATGCCTAGTTTATTTTCATCAGAAGAAGCCCCAGGGTACTTAAAAATGATTATAATGATAGGTAGAAGAAAATTCTGCAATTTGTTTGGTGCTTCTGTACATGATGGATAATTATTTGATTAAATTATTTTGTGCCCTCACTCCACCTTCCTCCCCTTGGCAATAACTAACATTCTCCCATTCATTTCCTTCTTCTCAGCAAAGCAGCAGCTGGGGTTATCATTATTCTTTTTTGTTATTGCTATTTACATAGCCAATTATGAGTCTTCATGGTATAAAAAGGGAGATTAGAGATTAATAGAAACTTTTTATACCCTCCATTGCTGAATCATTGCTTGTATGAACACTCAGTCAGGGTCTTTTTTGTGGACAGTGTTGGTCGCATAGTATAGTGCCTTAATAGATGATTAGTGGGCAGCATGTTTGCTCTCTGTGCCAAAATGACATATGCTGTTAGGCATCTGTCATTAAACACCAAAACTGGCTAAATATTAACAATACGGTCTGCACTTACCATAAAAGAGAAGTCCATCAAGCCATGAGAGCATAAAATATAGCATGTAGTAGTCTGGCAAGAAATCTGTTCAAAGTGCTGGTAGCCAGTGAGATTGTGCTGGTAATATCAGAGAGTGATAAAATCATTGACTGAGTCCATATACGTTACATGCTTTGAAATTGAAGATTTTATGTTAATACACCTGTCTTTTCTGACAGCTTGAAGACTATTATTATATTCTTTCCCTTTTCGGTGAAAGAGGTGTACTGTACCTTCATCTTTTTCTCTGATATTTATTGTTTTTTCTTTCTTTTAAAACCTAGGAATATTCTGAGGACAGTAATTCTGAACCAAATGTGGATCTGGAGAATCAATACTACAATTCCAAAGCTTTGAAAGAAGATGATCCTAAAGCAGCACTAAGCAGTTTTCAAAAGGTTTTCAGTCTTCATTTTTCTTTTTTTCTAATCGATTCTCTTCTGCTGCGATTGTATTAAATCTACATTAAAGTATTTACTTGCCTTTTCAATATTTTCTAGACTTTTAAGAGTAATATTTATAGTTTAACTTACTAAAATAACATGTTAAGTGTAACACTGGGCTACTTAGATTCCTGACCGACTGCCTTTTCAGGACTGCACTTAACGGAGAGTAAACAGAAACACAGAGTGGTCCTATTTGATAGCAAAACAGATTTTTTTAAATCTGCAAAACTTACTAAGCTAATTAAACATTTCTAAGGATCTTTTCATGCATCAGCTATAGAAACCAAATCTATAGATTTTTTTTTTAAGTTAAACGGCTGTTTCCCCAGTGTCTTACATAATGGTTTATATTTGGTTCACAGTTGACTCCAAAGCTTTATATGTATGAATACTAAGTGACGCATCTAGAGAGAGTTTCTTTCCTCCATGTCAGCTTTAAATATTTTATGTTTGCAGACTGCCACCAGAAAGCAATATGCTAGCTGCTACTTCTTAAGGGAAAAAAGTAGACTTTTGCATCTTTTGGCTTAAGGATATGTATATATATGACTTTAAAGCTTCTTAACATTTTTGCTTACAAACATTATTTTGTGTATGTTATATTAAAGATTGCAACCTGGAGGTCCTTTTGATATGAGAAGAAATGAAAGTAATACAGAAATGTAACTTTGAAAATAATTTAGGTCTTTTTATTTATTACGGCTTTTTGTGTATTTGTGTTCATGAATTGGCTTTAGAGTTTAGTGTTTGATATTAGATAATAAAAAAGATGGATCTTTATCCATCTATAATCACCCTTCCTCCATCAAGCTAGGTGTGAAAGCTAATAAGGTGGAGGCTCCTAACATTTTCAGCAATACCATGGAAGAATAGAATTGGAGAACAGTGCAGAATAGAATATTTCTATAAAGAAAAAAGCAGGGCAAAAGGCATGTACATGATGTTTATGTTTTAAAAGGGGTATACATTTATTTACAATTTGAAAAATCATTTGTAAATGCTTTTAAAATTTCTTTTATTTCAGGTTTTAGAGCTTGAAGGTGAAAAGGGCGAATGGGGATTCAAAGCTCTGAAACAAATGATTAAAATAAACTTTAAATTGGTAAGTTACAGCTATGACCTACGAGTAAATGGCATAAATACAGTTTTGACCCATAGCTCTTAAATTATTATTTGAACAAATGACTGTGGCAGCAAAATCTGCCAGAACTTTCTTCTCTTTTTGCAACCTTTTGTGGCTACTACAAATATGGCAAGGAGATTATGTCGTGGTTCCAGTGAAAGGCAACATGTAACAAGACAGTGGCTGTAGTCAGTCGAGTTTCTCTAGAAGTCTGAGACTCGGTCCTTGTTGAGGTATCATACCCTAGCTGCTGGTACACTCTACGTGTGAAATCAAAGTTTGTAAATAAACTACCATTGTTAATCAAAAAATGACTTCTAGAGAAAGAAAAATACTCTATAACGCTGTGGATTTAAGAACTGTTTTTAAAGATACTGTTTTATTGGACAGATTATAGCAAATTTTGGAAATAGATTTTTTTTGATCTTCTATAAATTCAGTGTTTTTTTGTTATGCTATCAGTGTTCAGATTACAACTTGTGTTCCAAACTGTTAATGTGTGATTTTTTTTTAATAATTAAAGTAAAAATTCATAAAGTTTTTTTTTCTTTATAGACTAACTTTCCTGAAATGATGAACAGATATAAACAGCTATTGACTTACATACGGAGTGCAGTTACAAGGAATTATTCTGAAAAATCCATTAATTCTATTCTTGATTATATCTCTACTTCTAAGCAGGTTAGATCATCAGTTCTTTCATTTTGATGGTTTTCCTATTCACATTTTTAACTGTGACTTTTGTGTATAGTAGTCTGGGTTTTTTTTGACCTTATTAGAGAACACTTGCTGTGTTATTTTGTTGTCGTATGTTAAAATATATTTCATAATAAATTTTCATAAATTTATAAATTTTTATTATTAAATCAGGCTGAGTATTTTTTGGCAATATCCTAGATGTAAAATATTTTAGCATAATAGCTGCATACAGCACATGTGATCTCAAATGTAATTTGTAATTAAGTAATCCATATTACTTAAATCTGCAATGATGTGTTAATGGTAGATACCATCTGTCTTTGAACTGACTCTGCAAGCTAAATGGGTGTTCATAGGTTCCCAGCTCTTCTTGTTTTCTTTTTTGATGTCCTTAAAGCTTTACAGATAGTTGAATGTTTCCTTAACTTTCCACCTGCAGCTAGCACCAACATTTGGAAGGTCATTGGTCTTTAGCAATGACTCTTTTGTCATTACCACTGCCCCTTTTGACCTACCAGATATAAGGAGGGAAGGTTTAATAGACGAAGGGCACTTAACCTTCAAGTCTAAAGGACTGGCTTGAACCTTACCTCGTGGGCAGAGTTGAGTCTAAAAGCAGTTGGAGCCAGGAGCTGGAAGGACAATTTGGAAATTTTAAGCTGACTGTAGCTGCAGATCTATTATCCCTGCTGCCAAAAAGAGCAATGACTATAAACAGTACCAACGCACTCTCTGTGGAACATTTGTTCAGGGAAATACTCAGCGCTTTGACTTCAACTTCAAATGTTACATTTTCATTTTTTTATTCAAGGAAATGGTTTCATGCACTCAAGATTTTAGCTTTGTTTCATGCAGTGTTAGTATTATAGAAAGATATCTTTTCCTTAGACTGCTTCTTGGTAAATCGTATGCTTTTTGGTATGTAAATTTTTTGTTTTGTTTCTTTTAATTATCAGTAGCGATGTATATTAGTGTTTGCCTTGTGTTACACAACATAAGGATTTTCCTACTTGCTTGTAGATGATGGACAGGAGGCTTTCATTTGTCACCAGCATGCTTTTTTAATGATAATACCTATTTCATAAAGGATGAACAAACATACAGTGATTTGTTATTTTAGAAGCTGTTTTTACAATTTAAAAGAAAGCAGACGTTCAGTAAGATGCAGATTTCTCTTTCTTGTTTTGAAGTTCAAACATGCACTTTTAGTTTGTTCAGATTGACTTTATTAACAGGTACAAATTTGCTGTTTACAATTATAGAATTCTGATTTTTTATGTCAGATGGATTTGCTTCAGGAATTCTATGAAACAACACTTGAAGCTCTGAAAGATGCTAAGAATGATAGATTGTGGTTTAAGACAAACACAAAGGTAAAATATATAACTTACTATTTTCTTTTTGCTTTTGTTTATGACACCTCCAACTAGACCTTAATACTTGTAGTAATAAGATATAATACTTATACTTTAATACTCTTTTTTATTCTTCTTTTTTTATTTTTTTTTCTTTTACAGCTTGGCAAATTATATTTAGAACGAGAAGAATATGGAAAGTTGCAGAAGATTTTGCGTCAGTTGCATCAGTCATGCCAGGTAACTTGATATTCTAAATCATTGTACCTTAGTAAACAACATGGATTTTTCACATCTGTTGTTGACTTTTGAGGCACATTGTCGAGTTTTAACACAGAAGAAATTCCATGCTTAGTTTAACTTACCTCTCTGATAACATGAACAAAAATGATCATAGATTGAATAACTTTCTTTTTAGTCAAGCACAGGAATGAAAAGAACATGTGAATCATTTAAAAGTATAGATATGTATTTGTATACATATAGATATGTATATTCAGTGAAGATTCTAGTGAGCTTTAGTCAAAGCTGAATATAAGTTGTTAACTTCTGCTCGTTTGGAAAGAGAGAGGGGGAAATTAAGCTATGCAGCCTACCCTGCCTTTTTGTGTACCCCTTTCGGTACCTGGCATTGAAAGTCCCTTAACATATCTGGTAAATGGCTTTATTATAGGCAATAAAATAGTTGTATGTATTTTCAATTTATACTGATACTCAGTCATTACATTTGCATACTGAAAGAGGCTTTTATGTAAAGGAGAGTGGAAAACTATAAAAGAGCAAAGTTCTGAAAATTATTATAAGGATAAGTTTTAGTTAGACCAAAATGATGATGTCTTAATTGGCTTCAGAATCTGGTCTATGGTAATTTCCTTGTTTTTTTCTGTATATAGCTATATCAATATTTTAGGAATATCTTTATTTCTGATAGGAAGTTTCTGAAAGTATTTCATAATATACATGTAAAGATGAAATAATTATTCTTTATTGCTTGTTCTATCATAGACTGATGATGGTGAAGATGACCTAAAAAAGGGTACCCAACTATTGGAAATCTATGCTTTGGAAATACAAATGTATACAGCACAGAAAAATAACAAAAAACTTAAAGCACTCTATGAACAGTCATTGCACATCAAGTCAGCCATTCCTCATCCACTGATCATGGGTGTTATCAGAGGCAAGTTAATTTTCAACTTCTCATTTCACTTGTGTTGTATAGATTAGTTTCCTGAAAATCTGATAATAGAGATTTTTTTCAGTTTCAACTATAGAAATATTGCAGAGGATCTTACAGGTTCAGTGTCAGACAAACCCTATGCGAATAGGGACTACAAATGCTGTCACTATGGTTTGTCATTTAGTGTTGACCGCTGTTGGACTCTGGCGCTGCTGTTCTGGTCCCATGCGCAGATGCCCAATGGGACAGTTGGCTAAAGGTGGCACAGGGGAGAAGCAGCAGGAGATGAGTTTCCTACCACGATGGTAGGCAACAAAGGATAAATACACAGACTTGGCAGGGCTGCTAGAGGGAGGGATGGATGTTTCTGTAGTCTACTTTTGTAAATTTGTGCTTGATGCTTCACCTTACTAAAGTTCATCAGGATTAGAGGAGCTTTAAGATGTGTTGAAAATAGTACCTGTATTAGTAAAAGTGAATTATAGTGGAAACATGCTGCACATCTTGAAAAAACCTTTTTCCAGAATACTGTTGCACTTTCCTCCTTCTTTAGGTGTAGGCACTTGCGCAGAAGGTCAGGTGCCCCTGAATACTTAAAAAATAATAGATGAACAGTATTTCTCGGTTTATTTTCTGTGTAGTTTTACTCAAAATACATAGTGAAGATTTCATAAATACAGGAAGCCTATTGTCTTTGAGATTTATTGAGATAAATTCCATTTGAATTTTACGTATTTTAACATAAAGTTAAAATAATTATTGGCTGCAACTATTGGTGTTCTTTTAGATTCGTAGTGTGGGCTGGGTTTTGTTTTGTCTTCTTTGGAATGGGTTTATTCAAATGGCAAAGCTTTATGTGCTGACCCTAGTTTTTTTTCCTAGTAATTTTAGAGAATGAAAGGACTCCTGAAAATATTTCAGCAATGTATTTAGAAATAGCATGGAACTTCTGAGTACAATTATTCTAGTCAGTGACAAGCACACAGCGTTCCTTTTTTTGTTTCATCCTGTGTTTTCTTTTCAGAATGCGGAGGCAAAATGCACTTAAGAGAAGGAGAGTTTGAAAAGGCACATACTGATTTTTTTGAAGCGTTCAAGAATTATGATGAATCAGGGAGCCCCAGAAGAACGACTTGCTTAAAATACTTGGTCTTAGCAAACATGCTCATGAAATCTGGAATAAATCCATTTGACTCTCAGGAGGTACTTTTTTTTTCTATAAATATATAGTTTTTTTTAATTGATAGGAAAGTTACCAAAAAAGGCAAATCTAAACATATACTTTCTGTTCTGTGTAGGCTAAACCGTACAAAAATGATCCAGAGATTCTAGCAATGACGAATTTAGTAAGGTAAGATTTTAAGTTTTTCAGAGAAAAATAAAAAATGTAGTGTACAAACCAGGAATTGGTTATTTTTGAGATGTGGATTTTTGTACACAACTACTATATATATTTATATTTGCTTTAAATATTAAATAAACACTGGTAGACTGTTTCTTAAGAAATTGTTTACTTTGACATGTCTTGTAAACAGTACTTCTTTGCCCTGCCTCCTACCTGATTGACTATCTTCTGCTGTGATGAATTTCTTCTGCAATTGGAAAAATATCATATTTTTCCTTAAAATAAAGTTCTCCAGACTGTAATGTTTGGCTGATTATATATGAGGCGCTGAGATAATTGACATCTCATATCAAAGCCAATAGAATAATTGAATGCCCTGTTATTTCATGATTACTAAAGGAGATACCTAACATAGGAATATGTAATGGAATTTTCAATTTCCCTTATCCTTCAAATATGTGGACATCAAAAGAATGCTTCATTGCCTCTTACAAATATGAAGCCAGAGCCTTTGGGATATTTAGGTTATCAGACAAAATAAAGTGAAGTAAGGCAGCCTTACAAAGCTTACCTTTTCTGTCCACAATAATCCTGCCTTTGCATTAACAAGTAAAAGAATGAATAATGCTTAAGAAACTTCCCATCTTCTCATTATAATGAAAGAAGTAACAAATAATATATGCTTACATTTTGAGATTCACAGCTAAAGTCATGTTGGAACAAACCTTGCTTTGAATTTAATACAATATTCCACCATTGTATGCACTCAAATAATTTCTAAAACTGAGGATGCTTGTCCATTTTTGACATAATGAGGAATACATGATTTGGCAGTTTATTAACAGACTATTGCCAGTAATTCCATTTTAGACATGTTTCTTCTACTTTACTTTCATAGCTTCATGTGAATTTGAGGCAGAAGGAATTCCAGATGGCCTTTCCCAATCTGATTTTATTCATGCTCCTAATTGATATCTTTTATCTTGACATTTGAGTATAATGGCTTCTTTAAAATTAATAATGCTATTAAAACAGATAAGAAAGTTGCAGAAGTTAAATCAATTCCAACGATTACAGTTATGTTTTTAATTCTGCCAGTGCTCTACATGGGGCACTTGAAATCTTGGCGTGTTGTAAGGAGAGACTTCTAGAATAAACAATAAAATATACTTATTTGAATTTCCATTTAATTATGAAGTAAAATATATTGGTTCCCTGTGATATAGTTCGTTGCTGTAATCCATTTATAAACTCTATTAATAAACATTCCATTTTTTTTCTTGCCCCTTTTACAGGCTATTTTTCTTGACCAGTTTAAAAACAATTTGAAAATGTACAGAGACTATGTAGGAGAAATACATGTTTTAAAAAATATTCAGGGTTAATATCAAATTTAAGGCAGGTATTGAACAGAACCTCTTTCAGGTTACAGATCATTGACCATGTAGCTTAGTATAATTAAATTTCTGTGTAAACTTCATTGGTTAGTGTATAGTCTCTGTGGCTGACTGTTCCTATAAGAAAAGATGATAGATTTGATTTGTGAGACCATTATGTTTAAGAAAATTGTCTTGTTTTAGCATCTCTTATCATTCATATCTTAAAATGATTTTGTGGTGCCCAAACCCATCATTTAGATAACCATCTGTTTCTGTAGCCATCATTTAGATAACAATATTAAGTAGTTGAATAATATTATAGATACTAAGAATGAATTATAAATCTAAAAAACAATATTATGCCAAATTTATTTTCAGTCAGTTTAAAAAGTCTACTTTTTCTTAGAATTCAGCTTTCTAAAAGCAGCACTGACAAAAACCCTCTGAATCCCTATTCTCTGTTTGTTATATAAAATATATTTTTGTGCCAAAATTTGAATAATGATACTATCCAAGAATGTCTATTTTTAGGGTTTTTTTTAGTAATAGCTTATTAAAGTGGTTTGAGACCAATGCACACTTGCAAAAGAATTGATCATTCTGAACTTCTGTATGTGCTAACAAAATAGGAAATAGGAGAAAGATGTTTTCTGTGGCATCTCACTGCAAACAGTTTTTCCATATGAAGATTATAGAGAACAAAGTCTTATGATGAGACTATTTTGTTTTTTAAAATAATAATGCAATCCTGTATTTTCTGAAGTGCCTATCAGAATAACGACATCACTGAATTTGAGAAGATTCTGAAAACAAATCACAGCAACATCATGGACGATCCCTTCATAAGGGAACATATTGAAGGTATTTTCACAGGCTGTTATAATCCTTCCTTTTCTCTGCTTGTTATGCTGGATCTTTTAAGATTTATTTTTTCTGTGCTGAGTATTCTTCATAATTATTAGTTACAGACATTTCTTTTACTGTTTTCCAAGTTCTTCCTTGCAAATTAGTCAGAGGAAACACCCATCCTAGGAGATAGAATGACTGCTGTGAATTGCAGGAGTCAGGAAGAAGGTTCTTGCAAGAATGAATGTTCTAAGATACCTCTTGTAATGTCATGCTTTAAGTTGAGTGGATTTTTTTCTGTTTGTTTTTTTATTCCTTTTGTTTGGGTTTTTTGCCTTGGTGAAGGATTGAATGAAAGGAACCCTTCATTAATTGCAAAGGTTGTTCTTACTAGTTTCAACAGTAAAATATTCACTGCTTTCTAAGATGAAATTTCTGCTTCAGATCAAAAACATAATATGTAGACAGTGTAATGAAGGCACCTTAATGAATGTGTAGCAATAAAACTTTTAATGAGATAAACAAGTGTATATGTTAAAAACAAAGTTCAGATTTATAGTACCTCTATGTTGTAAAACAGGGGAACATAATAACACATGTTCATCAATTCTGTTAACAGTTAGACAAAAAGTCCCCCCTGCAGTTTGTTGTTTTTTTAATTTGCAAGTTTAGAATTCTCTTGACTTGCAGACAGTGTCCAGTTTTTCACAGGGCTGCTGACATCTGAAGAGTGGGACTTACTTGGTATTGCTGCTTCAGTTAGCTGGATGGCTGCAAGGGAGAGGAGAGTTAAAACCAGAGACCTGGTTTTCTTAGGCTTCTTGTTTGTAAAAGAGAAGATGAACAGAGGAAACTAAATATAACCCCTCTGTTACTGTTACATGTCAGCTACTGGTGAACCTCGAAGTCTAGTAGGGAAGACTGTAAGATTGAAGAGATGGATGCTTAAGGAGAGAATGACAGCAGAAATGGAAAGCAAGAGGACACATGAACCTTTACCCATTATTTGACATTGATCTGCCAATGGCATCTGGGGGAAAAAAAATAGATATTCTCAGCTTTTTCACTGCCTACTGAGATGGAATGTGTGTTCATGGGTTTAATGTTTACACATCTTGCTTAGTTGTTTTAATACCATTAGTTTTATTGAGATACATAATCCAGTCTTCAGTATTAGTTTTCTTTATGTGAACGTTCCTTGTGTAACCAGTTAAGTAAAAACAGATCTAGCTCTTTCTCAATTTACAATGTTAATTTATACCTTAATTTTATGCTACTTTAATAATGTGAAAGTTACTGAAACAGTTGCATTGTGTTAAGCAAAACCAGCCAACTCATGCAGTCCCTGTTTAAGAACTCTTAGTTCCTCATCAAAATTATATCATTGGTCCCTGAACTTAAGTTAAGATGTGAATATATCACTTGAAGTTAAATCTGTGCAGGCTGAAGTTTCAGAGCCTTTTGTTTAAAGCAAACTTTACAGCCATCAATTAAATGGCTACCTTACAAGATCATGGGAGTTAGAATATAGAAAGATACGAAGATGGAACTGTATTGTGACTTTATTTAAGTACTGGTTTTTTTTTACAATTTTTTTTTCTTCTCTTGCAGAGCTTTTGCGAAACATCAGAACACAAGTGCTTATAAAATTAATTAAGCCTTACACGAGAATACATATTCCCTTTATTTCTAAGGTATTTGCCAGTGGAGCCTTTCTTTTGCTTAAGTAAATGATTAATTGTGAATAAACAGCTCTCAAATAAATAAAGCGCTTCCTGAAATAGAACACCTAACATATAATCAAAACTAATGTAGTGCTGATGGCTTTGCAGTGCAAAATGTCAAGTATCATTTCAAGGCTTTTTAATGATACATTTCTAAACTACTCAATTAATGTATTTTACTGGGTATAGAAAAGTACTTTTCTGAAGAGAAATGTAGAAAATATTCTGCATAATTCCTAACTACACAAATTTTATGGACATAAAATAACAAATTTCCTCAAATATCCTCAAATGTCTGTCTTGTAAGAACTATGGAACTGTAGTAATAGAACAAATAGATTATAAGACAAAACCAGAGTTTTCATTCTCTAACCAGAAGGGAACAAAATCAAAAAACAATAAATGACAATAGGATTTTTTTCATCTCCTGTAAGTCTTTTTATAGTCTCCGATTTTTCTTGCAACGAGTGGCATTTCAAAATATATTGTGAAGTATTAAGAGAATCCCAGTTTTTATGCTTGTAGTGTAAAAACTTGTGTATATAACTCTACATAAAAATAAAGATGGGAAAGCTTTAATGTTGCAAAAATAATACTATATATTTTTTTCTTTTAGGAGTTAAACATAGATGTAGCTGATGTGGAAAGCTTGCTTGTGCAGTGCATATTGGATAAGTATGTACTTTTTTAGTTCTAGTAATTACTTTAAAACAGTCGAAGTATACAAGAAACAACAAACAAATGTGTATGGTCAAAATGCCATTTGATTCTAAAAACAGAAAAATAATGATGCTGAATTTCTTCTTTGGGTTTGCTTGGCTTAAGGGCAGTCTAGTATATTTGTAAACTTTGAGCAAATAAGGCTATATAGAGAGATGGCACATATTTACATTAATTTTATATATTTATGTAATGTATTTTATTTATGTAATATAGGGAGATTTACATATATATATGATTCCTTGTCTTAAAAGAACTGTTAACATCAAATTGCTCCTAATTTTATGTGTGGGTTGTACCTGCTACTACCTCCATGCGGCTATAGATTATTATATATAATACGTGTGTATATGCATAGTCCACTAAATTAGTTAATTTGATTTCCAGTGATGATGACAGTTAAATAGGCAGTACTACATGTGATAGTATATAATAAAAATGGATGGTATATTTTAAAACTTAAATTCTAAATGCAGCTATATTCTTTATAAGAAGACCTCTTGTTTTATCTCTGATTTATCATTAGCTTCTATTTCCATGTGCATTAGATTTATATTCGTTTATTTAATTATTTATAGCACTATACATGGCCGAATTGATCAAGTCAACCAGCTCCTTGAACTGGATCATCAGAAGAGAGGCGGTGCCCGGTATACTGCATTAGATAAATGGACCAACCAACTAAATTCTCTCAACCAGGCTGTAGTCAGCAAGCTGGCCTAACCGAAAACAAGCTTTTACAAAACGTACTTAAGGCAACAGTGCAGTGATGTAAACCTTAAAAGAACTGGGAATGGCAAAACTACTGTCGGTTGGTGTGCCCTGAAATTATTGGAGTTATGGCAGAAGTGCTTTTTTGATCAGCTGGTTTGTGTTTTGCTGCTGCATTTATCCCAAGAAAAAACAGCTTTAATCTCCAGAAGAAAACCAAAATGCCACGGGATTTATGCTCTGTTGACATCTTGCCCTAAACATACAACATCATACTAATTTGTTCAAGGGCAATTAATGACCAGAGAGAAGATTTTTGTCATGATTTTAAATACACTGACACGTTACTGTTGGTTAAATTTAAACATGTTTTACCTGCAGAAATTCTCTCACAGAAATAACCTGCAATAACTTGAAATGCATACCCTTTTGAACACTTCCTTTTCTCATGTATAAATTGAAATGTTTGCTGCATTTTGCAAAATGTCAATTCTCCAAAAATGTGTCCGTATATTTCTGTACCTGCAGTGTAGTAAAGGTTTAGAAGAAACCCCATAATTATAGTGGCATACTGTCACTTTAGGTTTCAAGCAGCAAAATAAACAGTGCAGTTCAGAAATTGTACAGTTTGTTTCTTGATGTGCTTTCATTATACTTGATTTTTACTTTCAAAATTTTAAGAAAATATGTACTATTTCATCCTCACTTATGGAGATTTTAAATCTAAACCTTGGTATGCTTGTCATTTTCTTAAAGTAGTAACCACACATACTTAGATTAAAACCTGACACCTAGCCATCTTGCTACCTGATTGAATCGTGTAAGAAACCAAGCTCTTACCATTTCCATCTAGTTCATGTTGGTAGGTGGCACTTTTCAGGAAAATATTCCTGATTTTGGTAATTTAAGAATACAGGGTTGTCAGGCAGTGCTTTGGGAGTAGAAACATGGAGCCTAATTGTTGTCTTTCTTTGACTAACTAGGCCAGATTGTGGTCTTTTTTGACTCTTGAATTGTGTATGAATAGAAACAGGCTTTGGAAGCAACAGAAGAATTTCTGCACTATGTGTATGGAGTGGGGACTAAGTGCAGTGATGTCAGTAACGGTGCAACCCATCCCCTCCCAAACCTGAGCTTGTACTTGAGTTCCTTCAGAGCCACTGCTCGAGTCATGTAATAGACGCTACCTTCAGTGTCCCAAGATTTTGGGATCATCATTTAAAATGGAGCTGTGTGGTTTTGGCCACAGCAACTGTATTTCCTGTGGCAGCTTGTTTGGACAATTTCTCTGACAGAGAAATGCTCTTGTGGTTCGCAGAGAAGTAAAAGAAAATTTGCATGTTCACTTCTTCCATAAGTGCAAATACTCCAATTTAAAGGTAATGTAAAAAGGTATGATGTAAATAGTGCAAGAAGCTGTGCCATGCACAGTTGTTGCAGTAGAAAGAAAAATAGGTGTGTAGAGCAGTTATTGCCTGAAAAAGGAAAAAGTAAACATAAGCCTCCTGTAGCACACGTCTCACCTATGTATAAAATAGAATGGTAGGCCAAATGTTCGTTCTAGGACAGGATTTAAATAGTTAACAGCATACATTTAAGTGGGATGGCATGAACTTTCATTTGAAAGTTACGTGTTGCAGAAAATAATTTTGCTCGGTAGTTGTCAACGTAAGTGAAATTATTTTTCTTGTATCAATTAAGGATTAAGTTAATGTGTTGCGTAAATAACATGATGCTGAATCTGTGTGAGCATTTCTCCTTGACTGATGCAGTAAAGTGTAAAAACACCAGTAGGTGTTTTTAATTTATCTGGTCACCTAAATTAAGAGTAAAATACGAATACAAGTTGAAATTAATTTTTAAGCACATGCAAAGGTCTTTTTACATTTTTTTCCTTCAAAAATATCTGTAGATAACAATAAAACACATGGTTCTTATTACATTTCTTTACAATGTATGATATAGTTTTTTACTTAGAAAAATTCACTAAAATCTGGTGATGTGAAACTGGACTTAGCAAAATCAAATTCATATGTAATACTGCACAGTAAGTTGTATAGATGCCTAGCAGCCTCCTCTGAAAGCCTTGGGCTTCTTTTCTGCAGATCCAGGGGCACCCATTTGGATAACATCTCTTGCAAGATTCTCCTTCCCACGAGACAGGAGACTGTGACAGCTGGTTTCAGCATGTTTCTCTCCTCTGCCATTTCCTGCCACCCTTGCTGTGGGAAGGAACAACTCATCTCCTCTGAAGCAGGAAAAAAAGAACTGAGCATAAACTTAGTGTTGTTTAAAAAAACAAGTCTTTCTGACTTTGCTTGTTTTAACTGAGGTAGCCTTTCCCATCCCAGGTATGTTTCTTGGGGAGGGACATTGGGATTTCTCAAGAAACAAATCAGAATAAATAAGCAAAGTAAATCTTGCCCTAGTTAGTCCTCTAATCTCTCTTCTTCCATCAGCTTTCTGTCATCTTTACTCTTCCTTTCAGCACTGCATTTGCTAATTGTGACTCCAGCTGAATCTCTCTTAAAATGAGTAGATGCTTTCTCACTGGAGCCAGTGGAGTTAACATTGGGCTTTAAGTGATGTGGCTTTTGTTCTATAGGGGCTGTAACTGCCATTTGACATCTCTTTCCACCATTTGTCTCTGAAGTGGTAAATTGTCCTTTTCACCTTGCCAGGAAAACTCCATAAGTAGATGAAGAAAGACAGTGACTTCTAAGCAGCCTCACCGCATTCCTCAATTCAATTCCAATTTTTCAGGTTTCTGGAAGTGTCAATAACTTTCATAGACAGTTTTCCAACTCTTGGGATGTTTTTATCCACATTTTCTTTTCCTGCTGTTGGTACAAGACAAACTGGTGCATGAGCTGGTACCAGTAATGTTACCTATTTCCAAAAGAATATTTTAATGGCCGCTGTAATCCTTTGTGTGTGTGCGTACATATAAATATATACACATGTGCACACACATCTTTAATTTGAGTTGCTGGCACTTTGTGGATTAAAACTGAACACGAACTTCATTCATGCAAATGAAGTCCGAAAGGATGTGTGTCTGCATGTTAGTGGGGGGTTTTTAATTAGCAAATATACTTCGGAGATATTCGTTCTTTTCTCATCTTAATATGCTGTACAATGGATTGAGTATGACACAATGACGTAATGAGGATTTAATTCTCCCTTCATTTTAAATAGTTTTAGAAATCAATTCAACAAAACAAAAACTGCAAGGCTGTTAGAATGCATCTCATAGAATAATATTACTAAAGTATTTGGATTGTAGTCTGGTAATAAAACACTGATTCCTGTAATTACTTGGAACTTGTCAGCTGAAAAAAAATCATTTGAAAATTGTATTTGCAGATTTACTTTTGAGGGAAAGTGAACTAACTTACGGGAGTGTGAGCTGTTATGTGTGGCTTAACAGTAAAATGGCATTGGTCTGGACAGAACCCTTCTTCCTCAGAGCTACTGCAAGTGTTTGAAGTGTATTTCCATGTGCACTTGTTAACAGTGACTTGAAAGTTTAACTGCTACTCTATTATTTTCAAAGTACTTAAAAAAAAAAAAAAGGGGGGGCAGGAAACCCAGACATTGCCTAAATTAAAGAACTAGACAAAATATCGCATTACAGCTAAATATTAGCAGTTAAGCATTAAGATGTTGACAGATAGGATTATCACCTTCTTAAATGCATCTAAATTAGTGGAAAGGTGGATTGCAAAATGCATCGACATGACAATAATTGCATATTTAGTGTGAAATTTTAATTTCTTAATAACTTCTATAGCAAGAGTAAAGGCTAATCCCATCCTGGCAAGCTTGCCAAGAGTTACAGGCAGGATCTGTCCTAAAGCCAAGTTGCAGCTGCTGGCAGAGGGAGTGTAGTGCTTGCTCTGGCTGCTGCCTAGTGCTAATTGCAAGTTGCCATCAGAATTGTGATCCTCAGATTTGTGACCAGTTACACCTAGTGCCACCTTCCCACTTGAATTGCATGAAGCTCCCTGTTGCGTTTGCCTCTAGATGCCTGTGCAGGGTGTTACACGTTATCACCCCACATCAGATAGCATGTCTTGGCAAAGAAACTTCTCTTTGCTTTCCTTGCTTGTTTCTCTCTCTCCTAACACAGTATTTATACCGAGAATTTTAATCCCAATCTGGTA
>NW_010582725.1:248935-260127 GCF_000705375.1 Tinamus guttatus
CCGCGGGCAGCGCAGCGCGGCGCCGAAATCCCCTTGCGTTGCCCCAGACCCTTCGGGCCGTAAGAAGCTTAAGACTTAGGGAGCTCTTAGGTGCCGTTGCGCAACGAAATCCCTGCCCGGCAGGGCCGGCCCTGGAAGGTGCCGCTGGAAGTGGTGACCCCCACCCCCAGCAACCTGCCTGCCCGTCGTGGCCTGCTGGCCCGCAGAAAGCTGTGCTCAGAATCTGTGTGCTGCGTATTTGAGTGCTGAATTCAGGTGTTTCTTCCCAGAAACTCCCACCTGCAGCATCTGCAGCAGGTCTGGCAGGACTAGGGTCAGTCGGTGAAGTGACGTGAGCCCCTGTAGCAAAACATATGCTGAGGAGCAAAGTGCTCCTGTAAACATCTCGCTTTTTGCTTTGTACGTGTGCTTTAAGGAAGTTAGTAAACACTGCGCCATATTACCACGTATCTGCTAGACTTTCTAATTTGACAAATAATATTTTTAAATAGATATTCTTATTGCCTTTTTTCCCCCTTCTACCTGATTTCTTATATGCCTTCATGTAGAGAAACTGATCTTGCACTGTAAAAATTACTTCAGTCTAGTTAATTAGGCTGTGCTTTTTGTTTTAATTCCTTGTTTTCCTTTGATTCCCCTATAGCCCATCCTGTGAAATAGCCAGACTTGTGAAATATTTATATTCTTTGTTGCCTGAGCTCCACATGGCCAGAGGTTTACACACATGCCCCTGTCAAAGCGTTCCCTTTTCACTTGTTGGAAATGGCTCCTGCAAGAGCCAAGAAGCCTTTTGTTATTCACTGTAAAGTCTTGAAGCTGCTGGCATGATTATCTTAACTAATTTTAATATTTTGACTCAGGGCTGCAGTTAAGCTCTGCGAAGCAGGAACCATCTTGTTTATGGTGTTAGCAGCATATCTAGTCCTCTTGGTTCCTGGTATGCTAGGAAGGCTTCTAGACAAATAATTAATAGCTGATAAGTTCCTAATGTGATTCAACTCTCTAGTTGCTTTTGTCTTCTCATTATACAGTAGCATCTTGATTAGATGAACCCCAAATGTATTGGGTTGGAACTTTTTGTGCAATTAGAATTGAATGCAGTCTACTTTATCAGTGTAAATGTTTGGTACGATTGCATCAGTTTTAGCTGCTATCTTCTTTTTTCTATTTTTTTTCTTTCTTTTGATCCAGGCTCCTTTCTGCACATGTCTGCACACTTTAATATTCATTTATCAGATGTCATGCAATACATGTGAGAACACTACTTATCTTCTCCCCTTTTCCCCAGATTACTCACTTAGCCACACAGTCTGGTAACTGCCCCCATTGATAGGAATAATTGCTGTGAAATTAGAATATGAATGAGAAGGAATATTGTGCTATGTAAAAGCATAGTATTTCAAGGGGAGGTTGTGAATGCTTTTGATAGATATGTATTTGAACAGAAAATTCTGTTATTATCTTAGTAAATCTATATGAGGTGTTGTGCAGCAAGAACTCCCTCGAACACCAAAATGACAAAAAGATGTCACTTGTAGGTTGCCTTTCAGGTTTGTTAACTAAATTCTGGTTAACTAAATTTTCCTGATAAAATATGCATAGTGATCTTCTGGCAGCTGATATGGAGGAGAATGGGTTACAGTTGTTCTGAACTCATTACTGTATGATAGGCTCTATTGTGATTTCTATGATGGGCACAGGAGGTTACTCCTGTATGTCAGGACTATTTACATTAAAAAGTATCTGAGTGTCAGTGTAGTTAACTGTTAGTTATTTTTCCTGCGAAGATGAAACTCATCATATGATATCTAGCATTTTTTTTTCTTCCAATTTAAGCTGGTTGTGGTAGTGGACTAAAGAGAAAGAGCTTCCCCTCTGGAAGGTACAGCGTCTCAGTTCTCTAAGTATTATGTTTGTTTATCCCTAGGATTGAGCCATCTGGTTCCATTAGTGTAGTTGGGAAATTAGTTGAAGTTGCAAAATCAGTGGTCTGATCAATGACCTATATCTGGTATTATATTGCTCAAAGATGGGAATACTAATGCTGTTTATTCTGCTTGCCTTTGCTACTCAGCAGACATAGGATGCTTGCAATCTAAGTAGATCTTGATGGCAGTGTCTTTCACACTTTACCCAATGCAAGTTTCTTCAGTGTTTCTTACTCAAGGCAAAACCTTTAAATGCAAAAGAAACCAAGAATGTCAGTTAATGCCTCAGTTCTACATCTTGCATGTTACTTTCTCTAGAATCTTTACAATATAGAATAATTGGAGCTTTGAGAGACTTGTGTTATCTTAATGCAGAATGTATTTTCTACTGCATTTCATTATCATTGATGTGATATATGAGTGTCTAAGTTTTCTGGCCATCTATTTATCTGTCACTGGCTGGTTTGTGGCGATCACAAAGCCCACTTGTGTGTATGGCCTGTGCTGATAACTTCAGTACATAGACTTGAAAGCACTGTTATAAATATTACTAGCATGAATTTTGAAGTTTATTTATGTATATGTATGTGCTATAAACTAAATAAGGTGAAAAGAAGGATCATGTTCATAGCTTTTAGGCTTTCAGTTGACATTTGTAAATGTCAATCTTTATTTTTCACCACTTTCCTACAATATTACAGTTTTGACTTTCAAAAGAAACAACTTGGGTCAGGTTTGGCTGCTTGCTTATTTTCTGTGTACATAGAAAAAAAACTTTAATTATATACTTAGTTTTGCTTTTTTCAGAGCACAATACTTCTATGAGAGGAAAGACTTATGTATGGGAGTTTAGAGAAGTGGCAGGGACTAACTTCATAGGGTATTTCTTTTAAGGGTTACATTGAAATTACTATGTTTAACTTCAGTAGAGTAGGATTATATTGTGTGCTGCATCAAATGGCCTGCTGCTGGTGTTTCCAGTTGGACTGCATATTTACCATTCCTGAAGTATCTGCCACTTAGAACTGACTAATTATAGTAACATTTATTTCCATATTTGCAAAGTTTATCTTAAAATAGATGAAATGTGACCTGTCTTACTACTAAAATGTCTATGTAATGCTGAAATATTAAATTTGGAAAAAAAATTAAAAAGTCAAAACAATATATTGGAGCTATGCTTTTGTTACGTTTGTGATTAGAATTCTTGTTTCCAGACTTTGAGACAGTAAAACAGCTGATTTTATTATAGCCCTCTGAAATGCAGCATCTGTGTCTATTTTCTCACCCTGTGAATGGTAACATAGATATCCAAGTGTTCTCTCCTAAGAGAGCAAAGCTGCAGAGATCCCATTTAATGGAAAATGCTGAATGACATTAAGCTACAATGAACAAAAAGTTTTCTAAGATTAAATATGCAATACCATAACTATAGGACAAAGTTTACCAGTCTGTTCCTGCTTGTGTCATCTTCTGTCTTTGCAGCTGTTGATGACCACAGCAGCTTTTATGCAGAAAACAAAGGCTCCCTTCAGTATATATGCTGTCTTGAAAGTTGCAATTGTTGGACTGAAATATGTAATGAGCTACTGTAGAACATTTTGCAAATTAAAACTAGGGATGTAGACAAGAGACCTATATGTAAATCTTGGTTCCTTTTAAAGGAGTATGCTTTCATTAATAAGCAACTGATTAAAAATGTGATGCTGCTTCATCTCTTAAATTTGTATTTATAATTGAAAAATCTGTATTCATAATGGACTTTGGTTATCAAGGTCAATTTTAATAAAAATTTGCATAGCTTTGTAATGGGAGAGGCTGAATAAACATGAGCTTCAAAATAAAATTAAGTTTGGGCTTATGACAGTAGCAAAGTTTGCCTTACGATGCCTGATCAGAAACATCACACTTTTGTTAACAGCTTAGGGTCTGACCCTAGTTGTATTGGTGTCAATGGCAAAAGACTTTTTAGGGGAAGCAGGGTGGAATAAGTGGTAGCGCTGTCAGAGCAATGAGAGAATGGATTAGTGTCACAACTGCTCTGTTGTGGAGAAATAAGTGTCGGAGGTTTTTCTCTAAATTCTTTTCAGCATTTTGTCTTTGATCTTTCTTTCCTAATTAAAACTTTCTTTGTGCGCAATTATAAACCAGTGGCATGATCAATTCTGTCATGTTCTGTTCATCGGCGCTCTTTCCGCTGCGTGGATGAAGTCTGAGGAATTGCTTTAGGATATATTTGCGTTTCTTTGATTTGTGTGTTTATTGCTTCTGAAACAAAACAACAACAAAAAAGACTGTTTAAAAACAGGGCTCTTATTTCATCTGTTTTGATTGTGTTTCCACTGAGTCTAAAGTATGCCAATATGGTATTAAAAACAAACCTTTTGAGGCATGTTTTTGTGTCTAAACATGGAAGCTTAGGAGTCAGCTTCTTAAACTGGAAGGCTTTGCAGAATCTCAGCTGAGAAATTGGCACCACCTTTATTTACTATTTATCTTTTTCTTTTGTTTCATTTTCTCTTCTCACACTATAAAAGGGAATATAATTTTTGTTCTGGAGATGTATTAGGAACCAGGAGACCTAAAATGTGTCCCCCCCGCCCAGTTTATCTTCCTCAGTCCTTCCTCTGAGCCAAGAAAGCCACAACCCCCAATATTCCACAGAGAAAACTTCAGGCAAATTACGTAGCCCTGCTTTTGTTTCCTTCATCTGTCAAATGAAACCACTACCCAACTGTGAAATGCACTGAAACATCGGGATAATCTATTTGGAGAGTTAATTCTGTTTGTTTTGGATTGTTCAACACTCTGATCTGACTAAATATTTTTTCCCTTTTCTTTAGGTTTAATAAACTGGAGTCTCCTCTTCCAAAGTTGTAGTCCATGTAAAAAGGAAGTTTTGTAGTAATTTACCGGTCTCTTTAAGAAACCTGGAGCAGTATTTTTGAAGTGTGTGTGTTTGTTTTGTTGTTTTATACACTTAGGCTGTCGTTTTGCTTTCTACCCCAAAGTGAAGATGAGGAATGTCAGTTATGCTGCGGATTGCTTTTGTCATGCTAATCAAATAGCTTTGAGACATTTCTTAAGGTTTACTTTTTTTTTTTAATTCCTCAAAATCTTCATTTATTTTTCTGGTGAGTTAGCATATGCATAGTGCCCGCAGGAAGAAAAAAATCTAAATTTAAACAATAGTATTTTGTTAGATACTATTAGTATCTAACAATACTATTTAGTATTAAACAATAGTATTTTGTTAAATACTAGACAAGAGTATTTGTAGCCTGGATGTTTAAAAAAAGACTTTTGACATAGATATGGACAAAATTGTACAAGAAAACAATGTTTATGATATGTGGATTAAAACCATTTCTAAAATAGTTCTGTCTCTTTAAAGAACAGGCACTTGCAAAACTTAGTAGGCAAAAATACCTACTTGATATACCCCTATATGTTAATGGCTCTAGGATTTGCTGTATCTTTATCATACCACTCTAGCTAGCCTAAATATTTAATCATCATGTTCTGTACAACCCACTGTAGATCAGCCAATTGCTGTCATAGGAAGAGTTAATCATTACCTGTATAAGAGACAGGTCAACAGGAAAGAAACAATTAAAGATGTCTCAAATAGAATAATTCAAATCCTGCTTTGCTAAATTTTTCAACTTTGTTAATCTTTTTTTCTTCCTTTTTTTTTTTTTTTTTTTTAAAAAAAAAAAAGGTAGTCTTGCATATACTGGAAGAATTAGTGAAACTGTACTTTTCTATCCAAGTACTTTATATAAGTCGCTATTTTTAAATTTATAAAAGCAGATTGGATAAAACATGATCTTGAAAATGCTCCTGTCAGAGTCATCAAATGTTCTGTAATCGTAACACACAAAATCAATAAGAAATATTACTGATATCTTAAGAGACAGAGGTTGTTTTCACTTGAAGTGGTGAAAAAAGCAAAGAATTCCTAGCAGCCTAGCTTATAGCAGTCATACAGCCCCTCATTTCATCAGTTATGTCTCTTATTTTTTAAATTACTCCATCTGAAAGGCTATTCTCTGTTATTAGCTCTATTAATTATTATTAACTCTTCCCTACTAAGGAATGGTGATACATATGGTAGAAAATTACAAAAAGTAATTGTAATGAGAATTCTCCAAGTGACTTGCTCTTAAGGAATGGCTTTCATATTTTCACATCAATCACCAAGAATAATATGGTGAAAGAAGGAACAGCAAAACTGGGAAGTGCTTGAAAAAAGGGCCTCTTGTCCAATATGAATGGCAAATAAGATGTTTTGACAGTTTTTTTTTTTTTTTTTTTTTTTCCCAGCCAGCACCCAAACAGTTTATAATTAATACCTTGGCTAAAATTCAGTTATGTGTTGCTGGGAAATACTAACCTGCAAAATAGGAATAACTGTTGGAAGTTTCAGTACTTAAAATACTGTTTTTTTGGTTTGTTTGTTTCACTGCACCGTGTGGCTGCAGGGTTTGTACTCCACAGCTTTATAGGCCATCCACAACTGAATCTATTCTGGCACAAATAATTTTGACTGAACATCTAGGAGTATTATTGGGAGGAGAAAAATCTCTTTCAGAGAGGGATCTGAACGTCACCATTCCCGTGACTTATTACATGATCGTTGTACTTAAACCCTTAACCATTTTGTTTATTTGTTTTTAAGTTTTTATCACCATGGTGCTGTACATGGGAGAGAATGGCCTGAAATTTTGCAAATGAGTAAATGGGTCATGAGGTAGCCAAATGCGTGAAAGAGCTTCTGCATTGGGGCAGGGATTTGGTTTATGTTACTGCTGTAACTGCATCCAAGCTTTTTGTCTGCTTGTAGCTCCAGGAACTGAAAGAGTTACCCCAAAAGGAGTTTTTGCCTAGTATGTAATGATCAATATATGTATTTAATTGGTGTGGAGATGATTGCTTTGCTGTAGTGTAGGCAGACCTTGTTGAACAGCATGTAGTGATACCTCTATGTTGGTGCTTATACCTGGGTAAAGTTTGACATATGCTTTTCTATTTTGTTGTTTGATGGTTTTTTTTCCTTTAGAACAGTCATTGCTAACCACGTTTTTCTGGGGGGAAGGAAGAGTGGGGGACAGTGCCTATGCTGTCACTAGATGAAAGCACTTCGTTGCCTTTGTTCCTGTTATTCCATTTCTGCTTTTAGCCTCCTTTTACAGATGATTTATTTTCCCCTTTTGCTTGCTAATAAAGTTTCATCTCATGTTACAATTTTATTTATGTGATGATCTTATTAAGCTTATCAAATCGGGGACATTTTGGTGGAAGGGGCATTTCTGCTTTCCCTTTGTGCTTCAACAAGTCTGAAGGTAGAGCAGCCTCTGCAGAAATATCTTTTCAATACGTTCCCCCCACTTCCAATTATGTGCCCTTACAGGGAATTAAGTAATTCAATTATAAACAAGCTTTGGGCTCAGTTACTGTAGCTTGCAGAATGTCCTGTCATCAGAATTGTTATGGATGTAAGCCCTGATCTCAAGTTAACACTTGCAGATACCCTGCAGACAGTGCTCTGTTACTCAATGAAAGTCTCACCTGGGAAGCTTCCTCCTGCCTTTATAAAGTTTATTTGAGTAAAATGAGACAGTATTTGAATAATTGAATGATATGTAAACAGAAAATTATCTGGTAGATTTTTGAAGCAGGTAGTGAATTGTTGTTTGCAGGGAATAACTAATGGTGAGATTTGAGCTAATCCTGCTTTTAATCTCATGAAGGAGTTATAAAATCAGCAAATTTGATAGTGGAAGGGTAAAATTAAGACTTTTTTGTAGGAAAAGTTTGGTTGCAGTTCTTAGTTATTAAAGCAGCTTTTATAGCATGACCATCTCTGTAATTAGAGTGGTGGCTATCATGTGGTGTATATATAGTTTAAAGGATTCACCACCCAAAATTTTTGAAACAGAAAAAGTATAATATTACAATAACGTGTTACATATACACATATGTAGAGAGAATTTCTTTATTATAAAAGTATATGGCATCTGTTACTGGTAGCTACTCCCTTTTCCCGAAGTGAGTTATTGGTATTTACCTTCTGTGAAATGTAGGGAGCTTTTCCAGTCTCAATTATGTCTTTTCTCTCTTCTTTCTAAAATGCTATGTGATTGCAAGCTACCAGTTCATTTTCACCTAATCCATTTACCTGAATTGCAGTGTAACTTGTGGTTTTAGCCATTTGCTTGATTCTGTCTTCTGCTCACTGGATTTTAAATGTTATTTTTCAAAAAAAAAAAAATCTTTTTGAATAAGCCTACAGATTCAGGTATTGGCAGTAAAGCTGAAATGTCTCAAGGTGGATTGTGGGCTTGACACCATGCAAGGACATGGGGTGACCACCACGTGGTGGACGTGGCCGCCTGTCCCTGCACTCCTGAGCTCTGCTTGTTTAACTGCGTCTACTCACGTGGGTCGCAGCAGATAAGACTGTCCTCTGCAGGCCCAACCTTCATGTTTTCTTGTCTGTAAAACAGAGCACGTCCTTGTCCACATTAGGCGGTGCCTTTTGGAATTGCTTCTTGGACAGATAGAATTTAAAGCTCTTGCCTGCTTTAGCGAGGGTCCCTTTAGAAACTGATACCTCCATGTGGAGGTGAATGTGAGATAAGTATATGAAGTCGTAGTCTTTTTACAAAAAGATGCTTTTGAGCTAAATGCAATTTAAAAGGAAATATAAAATATAAGGGTGTCTTGGATCTGCAGTTTTCTCTGCAACAAGGGCTCCTTCCGTAAGCAGAATAGAATAATTTTTAAATTGTTTACATATAAGATCCACCTAGTCTATACAAGACTAGAAATGTGTGTAAAAGGGCTGTCAACTGTTGTGGATACCTTTTTAAATGACTGAGAAGGAGAATCATTTTCTTTGAAAGCATTATTTAAAACTTATTTCTGAGTCATTTTAATTCCTTCATGGCAGAATTTAATCATATTCTTAACACTTTGAAATATGTTAAAATGTGCAGATGGAGTGTGTGTGGGTTTTTATTCTGCGACGCACCATCTATTTTAGCGTAAACCCATCGTGGCTGAAACCTTTTGTAATTGTCTAGGAACATGGAGAATTCTGTAGCATAGAGCAGGCGTTACTACATCTTCCATATGCTGGCTTGAGTTACAAAAACCCACACAACTGTGCTCCACCTACAGTGCTAATCCCATTGCTTTCTGTGCTCACATCTGCTCTGCAACATCTGAACTTCAGTCTCTTAATTGGGTGGGTTTTTTTTTTTTTTTTTTTTTTTTTTTTTTGCCTAGCACTTTGTAAATGTAAAGGGTAATACAATTGCTAAATGTTGGATGTTGGTCATCTGTATTGCAGCCTCTGATTTGGAAAGATGGAGAAGGACTTGCAAGCTGTTCCCCACCTTCAGTTCACTGAAGAAATCCTGCAGTCTTGTCATTTTCTGCCTGTTACCCGTGCTAGTTGCCATACATCTTTATGAGTCTTTAAATTTTCCTCAAGTAACTTATGTTTTTCTGTATTTAATTAAACTTTTTTCTTCTTTTTCTTAAGAATGTCAAGCTGTCAGCTGAAGTAGAACCATTTATTCCTCAGAAGAAGGGTCCAGAAGCACTAATGATCCCAATGGCGCTTCCTAACGACAGTGGAGGAGTTAATGGTGTGGAACCAACTCCTATTCCCAGTTACCTGATCACTTGCTATCCCTTTGTACAGGAAAACCAATCCAATAGGTAATATGTGGGTTTTGGTCTTTATCACATTTAATTTTTTTTAAGTGGGTTGAACTTTAGCCTGATTTCAGATAAGTAAAAAAGACAGCTGTATATTCATTTTGATTGCTGTGTTTAATTTTTCTCACCTTTCACAGGTGCAAATGAAGTTTGTGTCCCGTTCTATCTTAACCACCCTTCCTCCCCAGTCTTTATGTTCTTTTCTTTACTTTGCTCTACTCATATTCCCTGTTCCTTGCCTTTGCTACAGATCCTCATCTGGTCACTTTTGTGCTCTTGCACCTTCTAGGCCAGTCGAGATCTGTGTTTGAGTCAGAAACAAGGCCCCAGGTGTCCTGCTTTCCTCCTGCCATGGTCAAACAGTATGCAGTTGACACCCTGGTAGTGGACAGTCCAGGTCTAGCTAACCAGCTTTCTGCGTGTTATTAGATATAATGCACTGAGTTCAGAAACTCTGTTCTGGCCCAGATCTGTTTTAATCTGAATGCTCAGCTTTCATGGTGATCACCTTTTGTGATCCCTTATGTGCATTAGTTGATATTGATAAACTTAATGTTTGCATAGAACAGCACTTCAAAATGCTGCTGCACTGGAACTGGTAAAAAGAAAAATAATTCTTTAGGACTGCATGCTGTGAATCTTGAAAGTTATCATACATCTTTCATTTTTCTTTTCTCTAATATTTCGGCCTTCACACTTTCTATGCAGAGAGTTTCCTGGTCTCTTGAGGTTTAAAGAAAGAGAATTAGGTTCACACTTCCCAGGCAGTTCTTTTTGTAGTATGTTCCATTGCCAGTGAAACTATGGGAAGAAGTCCCTACACCTAGTTTGAGTAGTAAGTTTGTAGATTCCTGTGTTTGTGTGCTGCTTAAGGCCTGTATTTTTGTAGAAATTATTAGTAAACTGAGAAGAAGTCACTAACCCTCTATTCAAATGTTTGGGCCTGAATTAGCTGGTGAAAGTCACTGTTCCATCTGTCTATCAGCTTATACTGTATAACTCTATAGGCTACTCTGTGCTTTCTGACTTGCTGAAACAATGAAATAAGCAGGTCTAAAGCAGATTGATATATTTATAAGTTAAATTTTGAACTTTTAAACTTACACAGGTACTAAATTTGAGCAAAACTTTCCTTATCGCTTGAATGTAGTTTAAGCTTTTATATGTTTTAAGATTGTTTGATTGTCAACTCTAACAAGCTGCAACAACTCCATTTTACTATTAAAAGCTAAGAGTCCGTGAAATAAATACATACACATTATTTTATATGTTTTAACACATTATATATCTTAACGAGAGTGAATCATGATGATGGTCTGAGTTCTTTGAGGGGAAAACTTTCTCAGCAGCCTTTTTTTCCTTCTGACTTTTTCCAGACAGTTTCCATTATATAATAATGACATCAGATGGCAGCAACCCAACCCGAATCCTGCAGGACCATACCTTGCTTATCCTATAATATCTGCACAACCACCTGTTTCTACAGAATATACATATTACCAGCTGATGCCAGCACCATGTGCTCAGGTCATG
>NW_010582725.1:260157-281610 GCF_000705375.1 Tinamus guttatus
AACAGGCAGTGCTGTAAATACAGTTACTACAGAATGCACTGAGCGTCCTAACCCACCAGGCCAGGTATTTCCACTGTCAAGTCAGCGAAGCCGGAGCAGTAACAGGGGACCAGTCGTTCAAAAAGTAAGTGTGCTACTGCTTGCCCTTTGATAGAATAAATAGAACTTTTAGAGTATAGAATATTCCATCACTTGGGAAGCATGGATCTCATTTGAGCAAGAATATGTATGGCAGTAATATCAATGGGTGGAAAAGTGGGCAGCAAATATGTTAATCAGGATGATATTCTTTGTTTACTTATCCAGTACTTTTGTGTTTAACATGGTTGGTGAGCTTACAAAACTTTATTGGTGCAATAAGGGAAACTTTCCTGCCGTCCAGTACCTCTCCTGTAATTAGTTTTGAGTTTAGAATTAGTTCCTCAGAACAAAATACACCTGCACTTTACTTTTTCGCCTTACTTCCACATCATAACAAAAAGTATAATACAGTTCATGCAGCAAAAGGGGTGAAGGTTAATAAACCCAATATACAGGATTGTTATACTACTTACATATTACTTATACTAATCTCTTGTCTTTAAATATGTCACTTCTGTACACAGTGTCAGAATTTCTAGTAATTGTTTAGTTTGATTACAACTCTGGAGCCCAGTTGTATGTCATATGTGTGTATATGGCTAATCTTTTAAACAGCAACAACAATTACAGACGCACATAAAAAATAAACGGCCTCCAGTGAAAAATGTAGCAACCCAAAAGGAGACTAGTTCATCGGGTCCTGAGAACAGATCAAAGATTGTCTTGTTGGTTGATGCATCACAGCAAACAGGTAACTTCCTTCGTATTTTCTGTGCGTGCTGAGTGTATAGAACCATATCTGTCTGTCACCATGTTTCATGGAACAAGGTAAACCTGTTTAAGACAGCTGCTAAGGTGGGTCTTTGCTGATCCAAAGGTCATGAAGAAAGTGCTAGTGCTTGCATAGACCTATTTAATATTTCCGGTTATAATTTTGCAGCGATATGGTGCCCCTGAAGGGGTGTGAAGTAACTAGATTAGCCAGTGTAAGAAACTTTATGCGAATTATTATTAATAGTTGGAAAACTAGACCTTCAATTCAGTACTATCATTAAAATTCATTTTACTTAAGGTAAATTGCTGTCATATAGAAAGACTTTGGCTTTTTTGCATCTCATTTTTTAGATATATAGTTTTTTCGTTGTTTATCTTTTTTTTTCAATGTTTATCAATTACTTTGATAAAAGTAATTGTATTTTTATTCTGTCTTGCAGACTTTCCTTCAGATATAGCTAATAAGTCACTATCTGAGAGTGCATCTACAATGCTCTGGAAATCAAAAGGCAGGCGCAGAAGAGCTTCTCACCCTGCTGCAGAGTCCTCCAGTGAGCAAGGTGCCAGTGAAGCAGACATAGACAGTGACAGTGGTTATTGCAGTCCAAAGCATGGCAATAACCAGGCGGCAGCAGTGACTTCAAGAAATCCAGATTCTTGTACAATGAATGTGCGTAGCCTCAAGTGAATAGTTTAGCTCTGGTTGTATCCTGCTCCCATAATAAAAACTATTAAAACATTTGTTTTTCCTTTTCAGGTTGTAGAACCAGCAATAAATACAGGTAAATATATATTTTTTATTTATTTTTTATTTATTTATTTTTTAGTTCACAGGCTGTATCATGTTTTGCTGGGTCATTTTTGCTAAGTATAGTTTCTGTCTAATTCAAGAATGCTATTCTGAGCAGATACTTTAGATGATCTCTTTACTGCTTTTTTTGCTTGACACCCTTCTTCCACCGCTTCTTGGAGTTCCTTGCTGAATGGGTGGATAAGCAGTTGCTGCTAATGATTTGTTTACATTTTTTAATGGAGAACAAGCAGAAAACACCTAATAGAAGCATTCAAAGTTGTATTTCTGTACTAGTTATATTTTATTCTGATGCTTTCTGACTCTGTTGGACTATGATTATGTTCATATATGAGTAGTAATTACACTCTTCTGTACAGCTCAGATCTTGAACTCTCGTTTTTCTATTTGAAAAGCAATTAAATACTTCTCTAGAACTTCTAGAGAAGTACTGTAACATGAATAAACAGTCTTTTGGTAGTAGAAAATGCTAGTGGCTGTTTGTGATTGGACTGAAAGTTGGTAAAAATATGAAGCTTCAGCTTCATCTATCTGATTGCCTGTTAGTGATCAATTTTGGCAATTTCTGTGTCTGTAATCTCAATTTTCACAAAGGCGATTCTGCTGGAAATAAATAGCTACAGAAGAAGGCTTTTGCAGATGAGATTTAGTGTTTCCAGAAGATTTTCTGTTAAAATGTGTCCCTGGCTTTGGCCTGTGAGGTTATTGAGATGCCTTCTGTCATACTATCCCATTTTCATAGAGGTCACTTCTGTCTCTTTCAGCTGGCACGGGTTGGACTAATGTCAATTCCCAGGCAACTCAAAAGAAACCTTGGATAGAAAAAACGCAGACGTTTTCTAGAGGGGGAAGACAAGCTGAGCAAAGAAGTAGTTCACAGGTATATTTATTAATGGCTCTAAAACCAAGCACTCTGTGCTGTATGAAAATAGTGAGTTTGAAATGAATTTGAGACAAATGGAGAATAAACAATGAGAATAGTGAATGAGCGGTGTAGAAACTTAAGACAGAAGTCAAGCCAACTGGACACCTCCAAATCATATGTTTCTTGTACTTCCACTGTGTACTTAGTCTCTTACTTGGCAATTTTCTGCCTGTAATATGTTCTTTACATGCATCTATCTAGAAAGCAAGTTACATATGTAAAGTAACTTCTGAAATGAGGACAGTAGGGGAATAGAAATAGTGTTATTGTGGGTGTTTTTTTGTTGTTGCTGCTTTGTTTTTTGCTATATAGTAACAGGATGTGGAAGGAGGAGAGAAATTGGCCTTCCTGGCTTTCCTTTCATTTGGGAATGAGGGACAGGTTAAAATTAATGTGTTTACTAAGACCCCTTTTTTGTCTGTATTTAGTCATTGCAAATATATGAACAGTAGAGCTTGAAATGAGAATTTCTTTACCATAGGCATGTCTGTGCATTCAGAAACTCCTTCCATTCAGTTTATATAAAGATGCATTTGATTTGTCTTGAATCCTCCGCTTTGGGGATCTCCTGTCCCTTGTATCTGACAACTGCCTGTTCTGGATTTGGCTGGGTTGAGGGAGGGAGGTTGGCTTTAACATTCTGTAGCCAAATCAGTTGCTTTTATAAATCACTCTTTGTGTTTTATGGCATTGGGGAAATAAGAGGAACCATCTTTTTCTTTTCATCCAGTAGGCTCTTTAGACTTTAAATCTGGCAGTTATTTTGGATATTTAAAAACAAAGCTGGCACAAAGTATTTTAAATGAGGTTTCACTAGCCAATTTCACTGTACCTCAAGGCAGGATAGTTCTAGAAACTGACAATTTTCCTTTGAAATCAAACTTGTACCCAGTCCATAGCAATTTTTCTTACGAAATACATCAATACAAGTGAATTTTGAATTCAACGTATGCTTCATTTTTGGTCATTCCCTTTTCCACCTGGCTTTCCACCGACCATGTACTCCATAAACAGAAGAATGTTTATACCACATATTCCAAGGTCTGTGGTCTCCAGAGAACTGTGTGCCCATGCATTGTTATAAAACACAATAATTGCACACAGGAAGAAAAAATGTAGTGGGAGAAAGTCCTTTGGTTTCAAATGGCCTCTCAGACTTTTTTTTTTGTCATCAGCAACTGCTGTGCTTTTTCATGTTTGTCCAAAAGGACCATATTTGAGGACTTTTCAGATGTCTGCTGCAATCTTAAATATTTGGACGTGAATGGAGATACTGTATGCAAAGAATTAAGATCTCATTTAACTCCTGGAAGAAAAAGGTTTTGAATTTCACATCTTCAATGGTTAAAGCAGCAAATCTGTGGCAGTATTCGCGCAGTAGCCACAGTCCTATCTTTATTGAAGGCCATGGCTACATACAGCAGATACTTGGCACTTGGCCTGCCTATCTGGATATTATGTCAGTTGATGACTGTTTTATGTCAGCATTTTACGTGCTACTTCGGTTTATGCTTTTGCAAAGTGCTTGCAAAAATACATTTTCCTCTTCTGTTGCTCTTGCGCCCTTCCCTCACTGTGGCTATTCCCATGCTGTGTGGTGGCTATTGAGACTCAAGAAAATCTGATTTTTGGCAGCTGGCTTTCAAGTCTCTTCAGTTGAAAACCTTTCTGTAGTGGGGGGAAAAAAAGCTGAGATTCTCTGTAGACCTGTCACGTCAGCAGTGATGATGTGGTGCCCATGTGGTGCATGGGGCAGATCACGCTGTAGCTTGAATGGTCTGTGGTATTTGGTGTGAACGAGGTAAAGTGAAGCACTGGAGTTTAGCGGTACTCTTGTAATCTCAGAAAATTAAGATAACTGTCAATTTTAGAAAAGCTGTTCTGCTTGTGTGTGTGTGTATGCTTGTGCATGTGTCTATACTGCATGGCTTTCTGAAGGATTAGATGTCTTTCTCTTCTGGTCCAAAGAAATCAAGGATTCCTTTCTCCTAGAAGCAGAGAAGTGGATGGATAGCTTTTGAGTGTCAAGACAAACCTAGACAAATCTGAGGGTAATGGGTAGTTCTGGAAGCTGTTGTGTTCTTTTGTACTTCAAAATACTGCTGAAAAGTACCAGGAAAGATCAGCATAGCAGTAAAGCAGTCCAGCATTTAATTGCTGAAATGTGAGTTCATTGAAACTTTTGAGAACAAAAAGCTATTTGAGATATCCACTGATAATGTGAGATAGAACACTAGTAACATGGTCCTGGTTTTATAAGCGGTACAATTGTCAGAGGCTTGTTTTCAAGGATCTATTTAAACACGAGTGGTGTTTGTAATCTGGTAATAATGTTTTTGATCTGGATTAAGAACATAATTGAAACTTTCAGCTGTACAGTTGATAAAACAGAAATTAAGGTTTGGCAAAAACATTAAGTGTGTTACAGGCATAGAAAATCTGCTTTGGCATTTTGGTTCCATTTCTTTCTATGCACTGGAAATGCTTTGTGACAATTTCCTGCTTCTTATGCCTTAGCCACATTGTTTAGCTGGGATATAGGTTTGTTAGGGCACCTACATCACCATGCTGTAGTCACCTCTTCTGTCTTTTAACTAATAAACAAATGGATACAAAAAGAAAGAATAATTCTGTAGAAAAGACACCCAGTCAGCCATATAAGATTTTTACTCTGGTACTTATAGCATTTTTTTCTCTTCTTCCACTTGTGTCTCCCTTAAGACAAAACCCTAGAATAGCTTAGTAAATCTAACTTCACTAAAACTCTCTCTTGTTGCTGATTAGCGAACACGAGTGCTTTGCATGCATGTGCACAAATACACGTTTTGAAAACTTGAAATTGCAAAATATTGATCACGTACCTTATTTTTAGTCCGGTTTCAGATGCAGAGGCCACAGCACATCTTCAGAAAGAAGGCAGAATGTGCAGAAACGACATGAAAAACCTCTAACTATGAGTCAGTCGAGTAGAGCAGAGCAGAGTCCTGAACCTTTGTATTTTGAGGTAGTGTTGTGTGAAAACTGCTTTTGTATTACAGTGAGATAAGTGAACGCTCTTGGTCTCAACATACAGAAAAATGATAGTACCAACAAGGCAAAGTTCTAAAGCTCTGGCTCTGAGGTGTGCCATGTAGTGCACTGATTACACTTATTATACAATGCTTTTGGGGAGGGGGGGGTGTGTGTGTGTGCGCACAAAAGTCTGTGCTAGGATGTTGTGGAAAGTATGAGGATTTAAAACTTTTTTTGTGACCGACAAATTAGGTAGATAATCTCTAAGTAAGGTATGACTTACCTGAGAATAAAAAAATAATATATGCAGTGTTTTTAATCTAATTGCAGTTAATTTGGCAAAATACAATGCCACTTGAAAATTTTTCTTTCGCTTCTAGTTTCAACCATTTCAGCTGATGCTTTTCAAGTCATTTTCAGCTCTACACTCATCACTTTTAATTTGTGTCTTGTTTAGGATGAAGATGAATTTCCAGAGCTAAATAGTGATAATGGGAGCAGCAAAAGTACTAACATCCAGCAAAAGATTTCACCCAAAGTAGTAAGTTCTTCTGGTTTGAAAAGCATTCATAAATAGAGGGAAATCATTTACAGATTGCTATGATATTAATAGCCAGCTTTTATGACCCTCTGTTACAATATTTTTTCACATATTAATTCTGACAGTTTTTAAGGTATTCGCAATGCGAGTCTAGTTTCTAAATGCTATTTAAAATAACATGATAGGATTCTGAGACTAAAATTGATTTGGGGTATTTATCTAACTATATCCTGTGCCACACTTTATTGTTTCTGACTCGAAGGGCTTGCCTTGTTAAATACATAAATACTAAACTATAGTTTGTTCTTCAAAATAACTACTGATTAGTAGCTTGTTCTGAAAGGAAAATAAACTAAGAGAATCATTTTGAGATTATATGAATGGATCCTGAAAATATACTCTTCTAATATTGGTATTATCCTACAACAAAATGTTTAAGCAGATCATCTAGACTTTCATCTATTTGAGTGTTCTCCAGAAAATCAAGTCTTGCATGAAATCTTTGGAGGGGCACCTGTATTCAGTAATTAAACTGGGAAACATCCCAAAGGAATAAGGGATAAATATAATAATGTTTTCCTGTACAAAGAGGAAATATGCATAAATAGCTTCTAGTTTTATCACCTGACTCTGCTATCCAGCTATACTTGTTTTCATACTGCTGACCAAAATAATTGCTCATTTGATTTAGTATGACACTCTCTGAGAGAAGAGAAGTATATATAAAAAAAAAAAGTGTGTGTGTGAGGCCTTAAATTGAGTTTATGTACTGCATTTAAAATTCTAGTTGGATGATCTACCAGAAAATTCTCCAATCAATATAGTCCAAACGCCAATTCCCATTACAACCTCAGTACCAAAGCGTGCAAAAAGTCAAAAGAAGAAGGCCTTGGCAGCAGCACTTGCAACAGCTCAAGAATATTCGGAGATAAGCATGGAACAGAAAAAACTCCAGGTCTGTGGCTTCTTACTCCCCTGCCCCGCCAGTAGCTAAAAGGAAAATAAATATATATTTTTTTCCTTTTGTGTGTGTGTGCATATATATATATATGTTATATATACAAATTCTTAGCCTTTTTTACTCTGTGATACCACGAATCCTTTTGGAAAGACTGTTTTGCTGGCGTTTATCAGCATGTGGTATCCCTGTTGTAGGAGGCTTTATCAAAAGCAGCTGGAAAGAAAAGCAAGACTCCTGTACAGCTGGATTTGGGAGACATGCTAGCAGCTCTCGAAAAGCAGCAACAAGCAATGAAAGCTCGTCAGATCACCAACACCAGGCCTCTTTCATACACAGGTATTTCTCATCTGACTCACTAAATGCATTTTATGACAGTATAAAGGTGAAATGATTATTCTGAACTCTTTCAATACTTTAAGTTTTATTTTGAGGTATAAAACAACCTCAAGTATTTTTAGTGCAGATAGATGTTGTTTAAATATATGCATTATCTTACTACTTAATTTCAGAATGCAATGGTAAATAGTCTTACCAAATTGGAGATGAACTTCTGTTAAAACACCTACTATTCAGAGAGTGTTCACTTGGGAGTAAATCAGAATGAAAGTGAATATTCTAGATGAAACAACATTTATTTCAGAATTCTTTTTTGAGAGCAGCTTAGTGGGAAGTGTGTGTCTAATGTACAAGGGTTGTATGCAAAAGCTCTGCCTGCCTTCCTTTCTTCCACTATGTGTGTGGCTTTTTTGTTTGTTTTTTTTGGGGGGTGGGAGAGGGGAAAGAGAAATTTTAAGAATTAAAGATCTTTCATCTCTCTTTTCCAGTCTGAAATGCCTTGTCTATTCAACTGTTATTCCTTATATGGAAGTTAGCCCATATTTGTAATCAGGATGATTACTGTCTTTCTAGTAGTTCTACTGCATCTTTTTAGAGAGGCAGAAGATGAAGTATTCACAGAATATAAAGCTACGGTTAATCTATCTAATGGCTTAAATGCATTTTTACTCCATTTCTTTCCCAACTTCCCAATTTCCTAATATTAAATTCATTTTTGTTTGCTGCTGAACACAGAATTGATGTTTTCATAGTTATTTATTTTAACCCCACCAAATGTCATTCCTGAACAGTTGCATATAGCATGGAGTTCACTAGTTGCCATTTTCCCTCATGTATGTTTTTTCATTTACCCGCTCTGAGCTTCAGCTGTGTTCAAATTATTATTTGAGTTGGGAAGATTTCATCAAACAAACTTAAGCAAAGAACAGTTGACATTTTCATTTAAAGCTGTTTGTTTTACTCTTTCTCACTGAAAGCACTTAACTGCATGCTACACTCCCTCCTCGGTTGTCCTGTCAGCTAACAGTCTGACAATTAAATAAATATTTGCAGTGTATCATATTACTATAATCTTACTAATAATTTAAGATAGTCATTTGAGAGGGAACCCTTACTGATTTTTTTTATAAAGTAATTACTTCCCTGAAATCCGTACATTCTTAAAACACAAGGCAAAATTGAAGAAAGTTTAAACCATCTGGAAGCAACAATATCTGATGATGTTGTTTTCCTGTCATTATGAACTGTGGTGTGTGTGTGTGTGTAGGGAGGGTTGTCTGTCTTCTTTTCTTTTTTGCTTTTCCAAGGAAGGAGATTGTGCTTTGAGAATCTACCTATCAGTGGAAATTATGAAAGCAGTGCTGAAATAAAGCTGATAAGTGAGACTTCTAGTGAGACTAATATCTTTCCTGTATTTAGTTGGCAGTGCTGCTCCCTTTCATACCAAAGAATCTGCCAGTAGAAAGTCCTTAACAAAGGGACAGCCAGCTATGGGTTGCCTTAATCCTCTGGATTCAACAGCTCCAAAAGTGAAAAGAGGAAAAGAAAGAGAAATTGCAAAGCTGAAACGCCCTACAGCACTTAAAAAGGTAAATATGCCAACCATGGAATATCTTGATCTACACTGAAATTTCTGAAAAAAAAATAAAAAAGTTATTTTTTCACCTTAGACGTAGTGACCCTGAGTGTAGAATAAGGAATTGGGAGCTCCTCATTCTGCTTCTTTTACTGTGGTGTCTTGTTCTCGGGATTTAGGCATGTAATGTGACTTCTATACCCCTGCCTAGCAGATTTGAGAGAGTGCATACTTACCCTAGTAGCAGTTGCAAGAACTTCTTAGTGTGAGCATTAAGTCGTGTGGCAAAGCTAGGTGAATTTTTTCCATATTGTAAAGTCCTAGTATATAGAATGACATAGTATCCTTGGCTAAATCCACATCCCCTCCCAGTTTGTTTTTTTTTTTAATGCCTGTATAACTTAAGACTGCTGTTTTCTTTGAGTGAATTTAGAATTGTGTGTGTTTATGAATATGCAAATAAGAGATGTACAGAGATAGGCTTTTGAAGAAATCAAAATGTAAGATAGCAAACTTTTTTTTTTTTTTAAGAAAAAAGGGTGAAAAATCTTCAGTGTTAACTTGTGTACCACAGTGGTTGTCAGGATTTCTTTGTGAAATGGACAGTGAGGATTTGGCACAGCCACATGTGTGAGACAGCTGGCATTGGTTGACTTGCTTTTTTTGCTTGCCTCAAAACTTACTTCTGACTCAACTGTGATGCATTTGGGCTTGAGAAATCCCTAGCAACCTACTCGGAAAAAGTTGTTAAGGCCCTTTTTATCAATCATAACGGCAACATGCCTGGGGCTACCATAACTGAGAGGACCCTCCACTCTAGGGGTGCTTCACAGAGAAGGCTGTAGCCTTCTCTCATAAGCGGGGTATGTGTGTTGTGGGTTGTTCATGGGTGGCATTTTTTGTATGTGTTTTACCTTAAAGCTGGTGGGAACGAGGAATTATTGATAAGCAAGTGTTCCTAACCAGAAGAAGCTTTGAAAGTACTTATTTAAAATGAAATCATTTGTTTGAAGTAGTATCTGTGATCAGTGAAGAAACTTGAAATGTTTTGTTTATTTAAATTCTGGTATGAATAGGAAGGTTTGAAACAAGTTGTCTAACTTGATTTTTCTTTTTGCTCAAAGAAATGGGACACCTTTCTTTGTTGGTACGTATATATTTGGCAGGTTCTGACAGTTGCTATTTTTGTTCCTAGATTATTTTGAAAGAGAGAGAAGAAAAGAAAGGCCGTTTGTCAGCAGATCATAGCCTGCTGGGGTCTGACGAACAGAAGGAGGTTCACATTAACTTGACTGCTGACCAGTCTCAGGAACTGACCTCTCAAGAAGGTCCGTCTCCATTCTTCATTTACCTCTCTCTTCCCTATCTGTCTAGAATTAAACTTCACATTGCAGTAATAAACTCATTTTAATATGTGGTCAGGTCTCTTTTTATAGCATGCAACACTTTTTATTGGTATTAGCTTGTGTTGTAACTTCTTTAATATTATGAAATACTTGATTAGAACCCTTTTTCTGGAATGTCTTGTTTGTACGTCAGGGAGAATATGTTGCTTTTTCCTTAATCTTTGTACAGTATTTTAATTAGTTTCTCTTAGATGGATATTTCAAACCTCTCAGTGGTGGTAGGGGAACAGGACTTGATTTTTCTTGGTCATGACTGCATGATAGATTTGCTAATCTCTTGTGGGCTATGCCATGTTGATCAGAATGCATTTTAATGATGAGCAAACTGAAAGTTCTCCAGACACCAAAATTCAAAGCTTTAAATAAGACTTTTGAAATTACTGAACGCTCCTGACAATAAACTTGAGTGTCCAAATTCTCAGTTTGCAGTGATAGCTTGGAGCAGCAAAAAATTTTTAAGGTCAGACTTGGAAATTTTTGGTCAGACCAAAACTCCAGATGTACCACTCAAACTTTTCTTCTAAACGGTGTTAAAAATTTTGCCTGACTTCAGCTGACTGAAGATAAGTATGAAAATCTTAAGTATCCCAGGAATAAATTAATTAAACTATATAAATACTAAAAAAAAAAAAAAGGAATAAGTTGAAGCATTTGGGCATGTCTTCCTTTCTGTTCTGTCTCTTCCTCAGACTTAGCTTTGGGTTTCATTTGATGGATAGTCAAACATCAGTTATTTACACAACCCATGCTCTAAAATTCCCCCTTTGGGGAAGAATATGTTTAACGTTTTCAGAATGTCATTTGAAAAGAGTGTGGGACACAAATGTGGCTTTTTTTTTTTCTTTCTTTTTTTTTTTTTATGTGAAAGTGCCTTTGCATTTTATGTGTCAAATTTGTCTTTCAGAAACCGGGCTAAGCATGCCTAGTGATACTTCACTTTCGCCAGCAAGTCAGAATTCTCCGTACTGCATGACTCCAGTGTCCCAAGGCTCACCTGCTAGTTCAGGAATTGGGAGTCCAATGGCATCTTCTGCGATAACCAAAATTCACAGCAAGAGATTCAGAGAGTAAGAGTTTTGCCTTATATACATAGGTCTGAAGTTTGCACTTGGCACCCTCATTTTTTAAGTGTGGATAGGTTTAGTCGGCTTAGAAGCTGAGGTAGTGTAGACTTCCCCTTTGATCTATACAGGTATGATCAGGTTTTTCTTTTTGCCTGCTGAAGATGGATGCACACATGCGGGCATGTGTATATGCATGTATAATTGTGTGTGTATACACTTCATGCTTTCCTTGGTTGCTGCAATCAATAAGCTAGATAGAAATATTTCTAAGGAAGGCAAAATGCACTGGGGACAGGAAAAAAACCATTTAGTTACAAATGGTGAAAACTCTGTGACTTTCACTCTTGATAAAGCATGTGTCTGTGTTCATTTTCTCTGGATTTTAATACCAGCACGTTTTTATACAGCATCAAGATTTAGTTGTTTGGCATCTAATGGAGTTTTTGGAGAGGAGTTTATTCTTCCTACCTTAATTTTTGCGGCAGGTAGAGTTTTTGGGAATGCTAAATGCTTTTAGGATTTTTTCTTTTTTTCTTTCTCAGCCTTAAAGTATGCAGTCTGTTTTTTAAATCCCCTTTTCATAACTTTGGATAGCACTTTCAAGGAAATATTTCTTATTTGACACACTCAAAAGGTTCACTGAACCTTTTTTGTGTATTGAGCATGTGCTGTACTAATTTTGATGTTTCTTGAATTGACAGATACTGTAACCAGGTTCTAAGTAAAGAAATAGATGAGTGTGTGACTCTGTTACTGCAAGAGCTTGTCAGCTTCCAGGAACGGATTTACCAAAAGGATCCCATGAGAGCTAAAGCAAGGAGAAGACTTGTTATGGGGTTGCGTGAGGTTACTAAGCATATGAAGTTGAACAAGATCAAGTGTGTAATCATATCTCCCAACTGTGAAAAAATACAGTCAAAAGGTATAAATGATTCAAAACAGTGGTGCATTTAACTGATTTGTATTTATGGTTTTTCTCATGCCACTGATTAGCAAGGTCAGCAGTATTTTTCAGTTAGGTTAGAGGTAATGCTTTCAAAATCAGTTGTGTGATTGCTACTGCGTACGTGCTTCATTCTCTTCCATTCTAGAAGAAACCAGTTTGAGGGGTGGCTGGCTTCTCAAAGAGTCTGTCATATTTTAATTCTAATCTGTTCAGTACTTCATGCATCTAAAATCATGATCTGAGCCTCTTCCAGGAGGATTCATTTGTTCTTGCATGTGTAGGCTAGCCAACATATTTTGCCAATACCCAAAATGCAAATAGAGGCTTCCTGAGATAAGAGAAAGCTCTCCCACAAAAGTGCTGTGACCAACTCTTGCAATATGTAGAGTATTAATAGCGAATATATATTATCACTGAACAGAAGCACCTTCATCTGCACAGTATTGCATATTTGATTATACTGCAGTACACAAACTTTATATTTGTCTAGTCCTGTTATCTTCCCACATACAGCAATGCTAGTTTATTTTGAACAAGTGTTGAATGAAAACAATTGATGACTGTGTGTACTGAAGTTTTACCTGATAATTACAGTTAAATTACAGAATTGTATCTATCATACCATGACTTTGACTAGTGATTTACTTAAAATTGCTTTCCCAGGTGGATTGGATGAGGCTCTATATAATGTAATAGCCATGGCACGGGAACAGGAAATTCCGTTTGTCTTTGCCCTTGGACGTAAAGCTCTTGGACGTTGTGTGAACAAGCTGGTCCCTGTCAGCGTAGTGGGTATCTTCAACTACTCCGGTGCTGAGGTGAGGAATTTGCATAAATGGCTGGAGTAAATCATTGTTTCTTATAATTAAGAAGTGAGATTATAGAGAGCACATGAAATGAGTATGGAGTTTATACTGGCCGTGATGTGATTTACACCAGGGTCTGGTGTGTGTATGTGTGGGTTTTTTTTTCTTTTTCTCTCCCTGAAATTGCTTGCTTATTTACAGAACTGATGGACTGATACAATTAAAAGTTTTCATTGCAGCTTCTTTAGCTTTTGAATAAACTGGAAGGGCCATCTGAAATTCTGGGGAAGTATTATGGTTGCAAGGCTTATCATTTTAAAATAAGCACATCCCAGAGGTGTGTAAATGTAGAATAGCATTTCTGTGAAATAGAGCAGAACTACTTTTTGGTCAAAGTAAAGGTATTTGGAGCTGATAAGCTTAAGACGGCGTATGTGGTGTAGTTTTGGTTGAAAGAAGTACTATAAAGCAGAAAATGATTTTTAGGAACTACTAAATGTTTTAAAAATGTTAACACTCTAGGACCTATTTAATAAGCTGGTATCGCTGACTGAGGAAGCCAGAAAAGCATACAGAGATATGGTTGCAGCAATGGAACAGGAACAGGCAGAAGAAGCCTTGAAGAATGTCAAGAAGGCACCTCATCATATGGGTCATTCTCGTAACCCCTCTGCAGCGAGTGCCATCTCATTCTGTAGTGTTATTTCAGAACCCATATCTGAAGTGAATGAGAAGGAATATGGTAAGTGTTTAATGACTTTTGTAACCAGACGTTGGAATTTCCCACAGGCTCCTTATTTTAAAGCATAGTTAAAATAACTTTTCTTTACTTCAGCTTATAGTAGTTAAAACTTTCAGGGGTAATATGAGGTTGATTAGTTTTCTAGTAGTTCTATAAGTATTTTTTTCCCTAAGCTAAATGGAGAAACAATCATTAGTCTCTAATGCTCAGAAGCTCTACAATTACCTAGTGTTGGTCAGAATCACCCTGAAAGCCAGTGACAGGAGACTCATCAGGAGAGATGAGCTTTCAATACCAGCTCACTAAAACTAGAAAGGTATGGAAATAAGATTGTATCAAGCACAGAACTGGTTAGGTGATTGAGGAAGAACCAGTGACACCAAGAGATCAGAACTTCTGGGGAGTTAAATTACTGACATAGCTTTAGCGCAAATCTTGAAGTATGACATGGCAGAGAATGATTATGAAGGTTTGTTACAGAGCGAGCGTCAGACAGATTTGTGTATTGGCTCATTTAAGCCCCGGTGATAGACCTCATTGCAGAGCAAAGATTCATATTCATTTATTTACATTAAACTATTCTTGGTTTTAGCTGATTCTTTTATGGTGCTCAAACTAGCTTCACTTTTCAAGCCTTCTTGTACAAATATTTAAAGGGGTAACTCTAGTATTGTGACAATTTTCCATTTTCAATTGATGGTTGAGCATAAATGCATTTTGTCTTTTAGATTTCTAAATACCTTCACTGTTGCATTCAGTGCTTCCACAGTGCACAAATTTCCTGTCTTACAGTATGCCTTTTAGGTTACTGTTAATGTTTGGAGATGCTTGAGAAATTTTTATAGAGAGGATTAATCTGTTTTTTGTTCAAACTTCTTTTGGGACTTACAGAAACAAACTGGAGAAACATGGTGGAAACATCTGATGGGTTAGAAACATCTGAAAATGAGCGAGAATCCTCATGCAAGGCTACAGTTCCAGAAAAAGCTGGTAATGGTCAAATTGAAAAAGCCACTCTTAAACAGCCACCTCTGGCTACAACTGGGGCTACCTTAGCAACAAATCATGGAAAAATCACTCTAGGTGACAAAGAAGAGGTGAAACCAGATGACAATCTGGAATGGGCCTCACAGCAGAGTACGGAGACAGGGTCATTGGATGGCAGCTGCCGAGATCTGTTGAATTCCTCCATGACGAGTACCACCAGTACTCTTGTACCAGGAATGCTAGAAGAGGAGGATGATGAGGATGAGGAGGATGAGGAGGATTATACCCATGAACCTATTTCTGTAGAGGTTCAGCTTAATAGCAGAATTGAATCTTGGGTTTCAGAGACCCAGAGAACTATGGAAACTCTTCAGCTTGGGAAGACCCTTAGTGGTGCTGAAGAAGACAACGCAGAACAAAGTGAAGAGGAAGAAATAGAGACTTCTGAGCACGCTGATCCGGTCACTGATGGTGAGGAATGGACAACTGATAAGCATGCAAGTAACACGCAACATAAACCCACCATCTGCAGTTCTTTGAATAAAGAACACACAGATTCCATCTATATGCCATAAAAAATGAAAAAGCAGAACCTCAGGAACTTTTTAGAATCTAACTGTTGTAAAGGTTGCAGCCATTATTTCATATGCTTCATCTCAACATTTTGCACTGTTAAACATTTAATATGTGTATTTAATTCACACCAATATTTTTGTAGCTGTCTTTGTTACTTGTTTGATTCGAAAACTAGCTTAGCTTTTAATCGGTATCTATTTCTCAGAATGGAAACTGTGTGATGATCTGTCAGTAGGTATTCATTTGATCTTTTGTAAAAGGAAATGCATTCGAACTGACCAGTTTTAAGCAAAATTCTTTTTAAGATGTGACTGTTTAGCTCATTTTCAACAGATTGTCTGTGTTTTAAGACTGACAAATTAGCAACATTTTACATGCTGTTAGGCCAGTTATGCCATTGTATTTGGCCATCATTTTCTAGTTATATCTAGAAATAAAAGTAAAACTTTATTTCTAAAGAGAACCTGCAAAGCCCTGTCTGCAGTCATAATGAACAGTAAATAGAAGGGAAATCTATGCATGATTTTCATGCTAAGAGAAATGCAGCTTTCTGGTTGGTCTTGGTGTATGCACCCATTAAAAAGCTGCAGACAGCTGAGATGGTTACAGTAAGCTATAACAACTTTGATTCCAGAATAACTTTAAGCCAGAGGGGTAAATGATTAATGTATTATTTACCAAATGGAAATACTGCATTAAAAAGAAAATGGAAAGAAAACAAATTCCCCATGCTCTCCACAGTCACTGTCTGCCAAACCACACTAAGTGAATCATTAACCATAATCCCTGTCCAGGGTATTAATGAACTGATGACTTCCTCTTTCTCCTGTCACTTACCTCAGGAATGCTGTTATGCATAATGTTATCTACAAATATTGTTGCTAAAAGCAAGAATAGTCCTTTAACAGCAAGTATGGATGAGATAGATGCTCGGTGTATTGATATGTTCATCTGCATGCTTTGATCTTGGCCACCCTCCTATTGAACTCAGGATGGGTCTTAACAGCCCTTACTGATAACGTGACCTCTTCTGTCTGTTCTCACAGTCCAGCAGCCTTGAGGGTTGACCTCTAGAGTAGAAAAGGAAGTGGTTATTCCAGGAAAGGGGGAAGTGCTGTGTAGTATTAGGAGGTGTTTCACTGGTTCAGAGGTGAAAGAGACAAAACACCCCTTCCTTGAAAAAATACATGTTGCTAGAGAGCTTTTTCTGTATTTTGTTCTGAATATTGAAGTGAAATCAATTAACTGATGATGAATTTATTCCAGATTGAAGGTGGAGTATATGCCTAAACCTTGCATGCAAGGAGTCTGCTTTCTGTCTTTGTCTTACACTGGCAAGGGATGTTCCAAAACAGCCAGCAGCAAGAGTTTCACTGCAAGAGTAGCCAAAGAGTAACTTGCATGAATAACAATTTTTTTGGCAGATGTAGGTTCGTTCCAATTCCACTTCACTTTTTTTGATCACTTACATTTAAAAAAAAAAAAAAAAACTCAGTAGTTGGATTAACACAAGGAATTTATAGTTACATATTTAGCTCACGACTTTAATAACAGGGGACCAGCACTTCTACTATTTGCAATGCTGGCATTTTAAGTTGCACTGGGAAAATAAGACTCCAGGTTTAGAAATCATCTACTCCTGTTTCTTTGGATGCTAACGTGAGAATAACAAACTGTGTGTATTATGTAAATAATGCTTTGGGTAGGTGTAGGCATAGCAAATGCTATGTAGATAAGCAGTAGAGAGCTGCTAGGACAACTGGCTGTTCTGTCATGTTCTTAGTTCCTTAATGTAATCTTCCTAGATATTAGAAACAGGCATTTTATAGGAGAACAAAGACTAAGGAATGATGCCTCCTGAATGTTAACTCTTTTACTATGTGTGTGGCAGATTTCTACTGTCTGTATGTTTTGAAAGTCTCTTTGCTTTAGGAAATGATAGGTGTTTGAACTGCTGAAAGGCAAAACTTGCCCCTGGATGTGTAAGCATGTGTCTCGGCAGCAGCTGAGACTAGTGACTACAATGAGGGCAAAACTATACCACAACACTAAGAGGAAAAAAAATAAAAGGTGTTTGTAGTTTTCCTTTTGCTTTTTCGGTGCCAGTGATTCAAATAACTTTTGATCTTGAAGTACTAGTATCAAAGGCACATCTTTTTATATGCCTTTTCTGAACTTGGACTGTCATTTTAAGATTTTTTGACATTTGTATCAAAATGGAAAAACTCCTGTAATATTCAGCCCACTACTTAACTGCAATTTTGCTACAGATTTAATAGAGTTCTTAAGCGATGCAGCACTTCTAATATCTCTCAGTTTGCCAGCAAATAAGGAACTGGTCTCTTTTTAAAATGTGACAGATCACCCTTCGAGGGGCAAACCGAAAATGACTGGAGGAAACTATTTTTAGTGCTTCCTTTTTGATAAGCTGGGAATGAGCAATAATTGTGTGAATGAAATTGCAATTCCTTTGGGCTTGATCCATTTGCATCTAAAATTAAGGAAGTTCCTTGCAACTTAAAGCACTTGAGAAGAGTATCTCACTGTGGTAATTTTGATTCTGTTAGCACCAGAATTTAAAAAAGAAAGCATAAGTGTTTTACAATACCATGTTTTTTTTTAAGTAGCTGAATTTCTATTTCAGTGTAAAAGTGTGCAGTTTATTATACAGGTTGTTATTGTCCCCAAGAAAAAATGTTTCTGTAGTTAGAGGTGTAAAGATATTTTTGTTGTGGAAATGAGTATTCAGAAAACAAATCTACTTTTCTTAAGGCATTCTTTCTAGAACTGATTTCACCACTTAACTCTTCTGGTAAAATCAAAAATGATGTATCTGTGGTAGGGGTAGGGATCTTTTAAAACTGATAGAGGTGGCTATGTATACAACCTATTTATATAATACCTGATCTCTGTAAAAATAATAAATGTGGGTGAAGATATGCATAAGGGAAGAAATCTTGCAGAACTTTTGTCCATAATTGGACCAAGTAAAAATTAAAGCTGTAGGACCTGAGATCCTGCAAACACACACTTGAGAGCATTAGTTCCACCGATCTAAGTCAGTGGACCCATTTATCTGCTTAAATTGTGTGCAAACATTTAAGATTGGAGCTAAACAGTGACAGATAGCATTTGACCTGTGTTTTAAAAATTAATTATAGGAAATGTTCATTAATGCACTTGTTTTTTTCTGATAAGAGGTGTCTTATGCTCATTTGGGTGGGTGGGAGCTTACACAATGTGATTCAGTCCAGTTCTTTAACACAAGCTTAAATTTTAATAGCGTTACTTAAATACATATGTAAAAAGTATTATTGTTTGAAAAGCTGCTGTTTGCTGAAACTGTCATTAAGTATTTTCTGTGAAGTTGTGCCAACTAATGAAACTTCTCAGTTGATTTCAGTGTTATCCATTTAAAAATTCCATCTGAAGACTTGTTTACAAACCCAAAAGCCAGACGCCGCAAGCCATAGAGACAAACTGGCCGCGCGTGGGGAAACGCTAAGAACACGTAACCCCGAGCTCCACCGTCTGCACGGTAACACTGAAAGCAGAAACCTGGTTGGCACAGCCCACTTTCTAAATGTTCATAATAGTTCATATATTTTACTTTTAAATAGATTCTAATAAAGCTGGTTAATCTTTAATGTCTTAAACTGTAGTAATATTTAGGTTGAAGCAGTAGAAAAATCATTATGAATTACAATATGAAGGGTTTTGTTCCATTTCTTTTTTTGCTGTATGAAGGAAAATTGTTCTGTCTACCGTACTTTTTGGAGTAATAACAGCTTTTTTGCACTATGTAAATACTAGTGGGGATTCTTCCGTAACTAATAAAAATGATTGTAGAAATTTATGACTTCCACACAGTGGTGTGTTTGTTCAGCGGCTACTTTCTCCAGAGTTCATGTCCTCAAGGGCTGCCCTGGCACCTCTGATAACTGCTAAAAGGTGGAGGACTCTTTGCCTGGCTCTGCCCTCTGTTCTTGGTCCCAGGGTGGAGGGGCCTGAGAGCCCCCTGCTCCCCTTGCGATGGAGAAGCACGGGCTGGAACAGGGCTTCCCGCGTCAGGGGTTCACAGGCACTGTGCTGTAGCGTGACCTGAAAAATGTTACGTGATACGGAGAAGTCTACTGTTCCTCAGTGGTCCTGGTAACAAAATAGGTCAAAAGGGCTCTCTTGAAAATAACATTTCGCTCTAGGAGAGCAAGAGTAAGAACAACTGCTTCCTCAGCATAGGCACCTCTGAAAAACAGGGTTTCTTCTGTGCTGCCACAGTAAGGGAGCACAGGTTGACATCCCTTCGCTGCTGCACGTTTTGAAATAACGTGAAGTTCTCCGTATGTCATTGCTGTGCTCTCCAGTGACTCACGGAGCTGCTCACTCTTCCGCATCTCTAGTAACAGTGTCATTAACTTGTTTTGCAACTCCTACGTGCAGGAGTATTTGCAGCAATTCACAAAGGATACAGCCTCATCCTGTAATTCTGAGTTTTCTATTTATGTGCCTTAACTTCATGTTTCAATTCTGCTGTTGCAGTTGTCTTCTGTTGAAAGTATTTCTGTTATAAACCCTACTTTGCAAGTGCTATCACTTTCTGTCAAAATGATTCTTCATATGTGGGCTTCATATGCATCTTCTTGACCTGAAATGAATTTTGGAAAGTACAAAAAAGTAGGTGGCATCTTGTGACTGCAGCAGGGTAGTAACAAGGAAATTAATTACCCTAACACCTTGCAACCAGACTTCTCTTCCTTCCCTTTCTTTGTTAAACCACAGTAAAATAAGTGGCTTTTAGTTCCAAAGTACTTTCTCCCCTGAGAAATTCCCCTGCCTTTATCGAGAATTTTGCAGGTGACATTATAGGCCTGAATGTTTCACATTGCCGTGTCCCAAACAGGAACAACTCCATGAGCAAAACCTCAGTTCTCAGAGCCCACAGCGTTGTCCTGACCACAGGAGCCAGGCGAGCTCTTGGGTACGGGTTGGTACTGGCCAAGCAGGGAGTTTGCAGAGGACTGGGGCATCTGCACAGCAGAACTGCTTGGAAAGGCCCCTGCCACGCGCCTGTGCTGGGTGTGCAGCAATGTTGCTTTCAGACTTGGCTTTCAGATTTTTAGTATCCTGCTGTATGAAAGTCAGGAGTCTTTGTTCATATTTATTATTTTTACAGCATTGGACAAAAGATAATGAAACAGAAGACTAGTTATGTGTGTGTTATTTTGTGAGTTAACCCTCTTGTATTTACAAGTTAGCAAACGCTACGAAATGCTGGAAAGCGAGGTCAGAACATGCATTTTGGCAACAGCGGCCGAGCCCTGGCCTCCTCCTAACTGTTACATTACGGTTTTCCTTTGACGCTTGGTGATTTTCCCTTTTGAGAGGCGGATATGTGTGGGTGTCCATCTGGACACTATCTAAAATGCTCAGCTCTATCATAGTGTTATTTTCCAAGGATAGTACTTTAATGAGTAAAGAGGAATTTAGTAATCATGTAACACTGATAGCAGACTTTCTCTTACAGAAAAACACATGGGCACAGGCTAACCCGCATTTCCTATCGTATCATATCGAGCTCTGTTTGTGCATGAGTTTCCTTGGTGGACAGGGGGAGGCTGTGGCCATCCTAAGTATGTGGGCAGCTTTTCTATTTGTATTTACAGCAATAGTTAATGTGTTTTTGCAAGGCTTCCTTCCTATACACTAGGCTGCCTAGTATAGCCTATTGCAGGGCGATAGAGCAACGCTTAGTTATCATTTGAAATGTGAGGAGGTAGACGCCTATATCCCTCTTCCACCTCCAAAAAATACGCAAGGGTCTTAGGATGGGGTAGCCTCTGCCTGAACAGACAGCAGCAGAGGTGGCTCTGGCTGCGGTTCGAGGGCAGCGCGTGGGGACGGGGCTGCCC
>NW_010582725.1:287444-313229 GCF_000705375.1 Tinamus guttatus
GTGGGCGGGCGCCGCGCCAGCCTCTTCCCGGGAGCCCCTCTGCGCGTTCCCATCGCTCCCACGCCGCCCCGGCCGCCTTTGCAGCTGCTCGCAGCAGCTCTTGGAAAGAAACACGATGTGATGCGCACCTTCCCGCGCTGCCTCCTCACCGCCCCGGCCCGGGGGCAGAAGGGTCCCCATGTGCAGGGCATGGCACCCAGTTCCCTTGCTCGGACACATCTTTGCACGGGCACCCGGATGCAATTCCAGTTCCAGCTGCTTGTCCCTGCCCAGGGCTCTGCAGGGTTTCCGTCCCCTCCCTACTGAGATGTGGCCCTCGAGCCGCCGCTATCTGGGCTGCTTTCCATAGCCAAAGGCAGCTGAAACATATGAGAGATGCAGCGAGGTGCCGTGTTAATGCATTTCCCTAGTCAGGCTTTTAAAGAGAGGAAAAAAAAAAGTCTTTTGTGAATCATTGATAAGTTCAGCTTCACTCAGGGTCACTTATGCAAAAACCTAATATTGATTCTTCATCTCTGCTCAGAGTAGCTTCCCACGCATCTGTTCAGGATGCAGCGGGGACTCACTTATCAGCGCATGACTCACCTACTTCTAAATCTTCCTTTTCCCAGGGACCGTGGAGCAGCCAAGCAGCTCACCGAATATTTGACCTTATGCAGCAGGAGCAGAGGTCCCCGCTATGCTCTGAGCTGAGCCTCTAAGCATATTTTCCACATTTGCTTTGTTCCCGTTAAGCGGGAATATCTTTAACAAGTGAGATAGCTCTCCGAGTCCTTTACAAAGTCATTAAATGTTCATTAGGGAAGCGGTTCTGCTAACCCTTCAGCTCCGTATTGATGTCCTTCCAGGGCTCTGACCTAATTCTGGAGTTCTCCCAAGGGCTGCGCTGCTATTTGGAAAGAAATCAAAACGGGGATAATACAATTGTTACGGATTCCCTGTTTAACTGTACAGGGACACTCTCTTTTTAACACACACGTTCATTTTGAGAGGTCGCCAAAGCTGAAATAGATACTTAAATCTGATCCCCTTTGAACGCCCCAGTGGAAAAATCAATTCACAGACAAGGCGAAGCAGAACAGGTAAATGTGGTACCGTTCCCTGGGCAAACAAGGGTTTCACTGTCCTTCTTTTTACCTCCTGGGGATATTTAATTGCAGAATAGAGGAAGCAAACTGGGAAACCCGGATCTGTGTCACGGCTGTAAAGGGGAGCAGTCTCAGCACTTTGGTAGCAGGGAGATGGACATTAACGGAAATGCAGAAGGAATTAGTAAGATATTTTGGGGAAAGATAAACTCAGTGGATAGCGTCAGCCTAGTGCACTTCATTGAGATGAAAATGTTCCCTAGGTTGGTACACAGACATCCCAGGAGTCGCAGGGTGACACATCACTGCGTTCCTGATGTTTCTGAAGATCTCTGTATTTCACTAATCCTTAGTCTTGTGAAAATGCCGGAGGAGCATGGAAAGCCGTCCAGCTCTGCCCCACACGGCGCAAGCGTAGGCTCTGACTCAGATTCAGGGCAGGTTGGTTTGTAACGTCGGCCCTTCAGAGCGGTCGCCGCGAGCCGGAATCCCAGCGCACCTTCCCCACCTCCTGCGGGGTGCTCTGCCCTGGCTGCAGCTCTTCTGCTCGGGGCCTTTGCCCTGCCCTGGCCCCAGGGGCTTCCACTTCTCTGCTGCTAGCGGGAGAGTTGCCCCCAGCTCACGCGTCCCTCCCGTTTCAGTGACACAGGCTGGTCAGGAGCATAAGCAGAACTGGAAAGCAAGGAATGACTGGATTTCATGTCTCTAAAAAGCTTTACGTCTTTCTTCGCCATGTATTGACGTTGCTAGTATCTTTATTGCAGTCCTACATGCTCCTCAGTGAAACGATATATTTAGTAAGCAGAGCTCAAACAACTGATTGGATTTTCCATTTAGACTATGGTTCTGCATACATTTAATGGGCTGAAACCACATTTGCATTCTCCTGTGATGCTCCCCTTACCTCTTCGCCAGAATTTAATGCAGCCATCCTGTCTGTCTGTCTCTCTGCTCTCTCTAGTACATGGGCTGTATCGAAGTACTGCAGTCAATGAGGTCCCTGGACTTCAGCACGCGAACGCAAGTCACCAGGTAGGTGGTATCAGGCAAAAATTCAGCACAAGAGTGAAAAGCCTGAGTGCTAATTCCTGGAGAAAGCCGGGCGGGCTGCCGAGCTGTTTCCCTCTTGGATAGGAGTTTGTACCTTGTGCTTTGTTTTCCCAAGTGACGATTTGCATCATTTGACCATTGTAGTAGCTTTTGCCCTTTCAAATGCCTTGTTCTGGTTGCAGACCTCATTCCTCTCCCAGCTCTTGTTTTGGATGCAGAGATATTTCCCCTGTGGTCGTCCAGCAAAGCGGGGAAAATCCCTGGGCGCTGATGCAGTATCCTGCTGCTGGGACCATCACGGCATGTCCTGCTGCACTGCCCTCTCTGGGCATGACACCGGATCCCCCATAGCTAGTGAGGGCTTCTCGTGAGTTTTTATCAGGTTTATGACATTGCTTGGCCCCATTTACAGCCCAGGCTGCTACAGATGCAGGTGGATGTCCCAGGAAGTCCCGTGAGATAGAGGCCATTTCCAGGGATGCTCCAGGCCAAGATTTCTGGCAGCAAACCAGTAAAAGATGAATACTTTGATCTCTGATACAACTGACTGTCATTTAAGGAGGAAATATTTTGTGGTCTTTTGGAAAGCTTGCAACTTCTGTCACAGATTGCATTGCTACCAGTCTTTGGACATAAGTTGTTAATATATGTGCGTGGGTGTGTGACATGTCATGCCAGTAGAAAAGTCCAGCTTTATTTTTACCTTTTCTGCAAAGCCCGTGTGCCTGTAAGCTTGTCCTTGCAGAAGTGTGTGTGCTTGCACAGCAAGGCCCTGTTCCCCGTGGAGCAGCTTCGTGCTGGGAAGCTGCAGGGGGGAGCTCCCCCGTGCCCGGCCACTGCACCCAAGGGCTCCTCGGGGGTGGTGGATGCAGAGTGTTTTGGCTGAGCCTTAGCATGTCCCCTCCTGCCCCTGCCGCTTTTCTGGCATGGTCAGTGCGTGGATTGGGCCTCTTGTGCCGCCTTGTTCTTCCTTCCTGATGGGAAGGGTCACGGATGCTATTTGGCTTCCTCAACTGTTAGTACCAAACTGTCTAGACAAGGGAGAGGAACACGAACAGAGAAGTGATAAACCTCTGCATGTTGACTCCCAGACTTACTGGGTAAAAGACAGAAACTGGAAACCTTGAGACCTGAAATGCCTATATCCCATGCTCTAAAACAGCAAGTTTTTTTCACACTGAAAATCAGAAGTTGTTTACATTTACAGTCAGCACAAGGTGCAATCACCCAGTTCCTGGACGGGCATATGAAGAAGTGTCTGTGATACATGTATAGCTCCCTCACCCTAACTGTTTATGGATCAAAAGGAGCAGTGTAGTCCAGCTAGTGCAAAGAAGAAACCCACGGTGTTCCTCAGTGGTGTCAGCCAAGGAGTGAGGTTATCTCCCTTCTGCAAGACATGGGATATGCATGTTGTTGCACTTACAAAACAGAGATTTGGATGGCTTGTCTGGAAAATAATGAATATGGATTGCCACTTAAAGAGAACTTGCCAACTTAAATTTGGCTCAGATAGTAAGGTTTTGTTAAACTGAGCTATGTAAAAGCTTAACAATGGAAATGTTTCCATCACCTAAAAAAAATGTCACTGCTGACCTTAATAAGCTCTTTTGTGTATGAGAAATTCAAAACTTTGCCTGTTTGCAAACTAAACGCTGAAGTGCTGAGCTCCCGCATAAGAACTTTCAAGTTGGATCGATTACAAACTGACCAGCAGCAGAGATAACGCTGCTTACTTGGCGGCTGCTCTCCCAGGCGAGCAGCGCTGCAGGTGGCATGCACAATACAACAAACAAAAAGTTATTTGAAATGATCCCATCTTAATGATCTGAGTTATTTGTACTGGGCGTAAAAATATATTTTTGCTCTGGCATTTCACTAAACAAAGGGCCATGTTCTCTTTTACATGTAGGCAGAAAGGGTCTCTCCTTATGTCTCTTCCCTGACTTGCTTCACATATATTTGCATCCTTAGTCTCCTGATCTCTAAAATTAAAAATGTTGTTTACCTACCTCACATGACTGTTGAAAGGACCAACAAGCTTATGTTTGCCAGACTGCCTCGAGAAGTCAGAAGAGATGAAAGCCAGTGATTTATTTTCCCATTCATTGCTGGTCTTGCATTGTCAGAGCTACTTAGCAGTGACAAACAGTACCTGGGCTCCCAAATATACCCGGTCTTACACAAGCCTGAGATCTCTGTGCAGAAATGCGGACCTACAACCTGCCTAGTGCACCTGGAGAGGACCAGCAAAAACGCTGCTGAGGTGATAAAGGTAGAAAGTGGCCTCCTCAGTGCTTTAGGTAGCTTCAGATAACTTGAGGCCAGGGCTGCAGAGAAAGCCCTGAGGCTTTTCCTGGTGGCCAGTGACACCTGTGTGTGTGGAGCCCAAGCGCCTGCGTGGGAGGAGGCTGGTGGGAAGCGCATGGAGAAGGGAGCTGAGCCCCACAGAGCTCTTCTTTTGAGCAGGGACACCAGGTGCCTCTCGGAGAGGCCTTTTCGGAGTGGTCACCCCGAGCGCGCTGTGCTTGCTGTGACCGGAACAAGATGTTCTGCGCCCCTGGGGTCAGCCCCGGCCCTCACAGGCTCCTTCCCTCCCCCTCGAGGGGCAACCTTGCCTTTGCCTTCCCGTGCTCGGCCCTTTGGCTCCTCTCCTGCTGCACGGCCCCTTGCTCTGCTAAATCAGGCTTATTATTAGTGTCTCTATGGGGACATTTCTGGGAAAAGGGATTTTTGCATTAACTGGCAAACTTGAAAATGGAGGGGCAGCATGGTTAGGGCGAAGGGCATCCGAAACGCACTGGTGGGGACAGCCAGTGAAGAAGGGCGACTTTGTCTGGGGGATCCACTTCCACTCTTCTGAGACACACAGCCCCTTCTGTTGGGCCGTGTGGGCAGAGGCCGGGCTCTCAGAGCCGACCCCGGCCGCATGTTTCTGCGCTTACATCAGCCTCTGCCCTCCGTGCCCGCGGGGACACAATGCACAAAGTGGCTCTGTCACAGCGCGCTCCTCTCCTGCCCGCGCCTGTGCACTCCACGTTTTCGGAGAAAAGTGGGACTAAGCGTCTGCAGTGAGTGTAGGCTTCACTGTATGGCCCAGCTGGACTAAAGACTCCCAGATGCTTCCCAGTGCAGGAAGGAAGGAGCGTGAGGAGCAGGAGCAGCTCACTGGTGGGGGAAGCCTGTGGTGGCTCCACTGCAGGGTCTGGAGCGGTCTGTGAATGGTGAAATCTTACATTCCCCACAGAAGATTGGAAACCTTGTCTAGTAGTTAGTTTTTGTGACTGTGTGACGCTGATGAGCTGATGGAAAAGGACCTGACCTCAAATGCCAAGAGATGCCTGAGGAGCTGAGGAGCAAGATCTTCTTTGCCCTAGACAACCAGAATGACTTAAACTCTTGCAAAGCTCCTGATTTCGTTCTGTGGCTCCCAGGGTTGAAGAAAGCTGCTGTAGAGACCCAAGTGGAGTATCTCATGTGCCATCGTTTAAAAGGAAAACCCCAACAAATTCAAAGTGTTTGAGTGACAAAGAGGAGAGAAAGGAAGAGCAGTAGCTGCTTCAGATTTGGAGACTATAAAATGGACAAGCAAAGGCAGAACCCATAGAACTGCACATTTGTCCAGACGCAAGAGGATTAAGTGCGAGGTCTGTGTGCGACTGGCAGGTCTGAAGGCAGAGTCCCAGCAGAGCATGGGACTGGAAGTTGAAGGAGTGTGTTAGCAGCAGATCTCCAGGAAGAAGTCACTAATAGAGTAAATAGTATTTCACGGAGCAGCAGTGCGAGGCCCTTGGCCTTCCCGCGCTTCACAGTGCCGCTGTCCCGGGGTTTGCCTCCATCCCGCTCCCAGCAGTCATGCCGGAGCCGTGGGCTCCTCGCCGAGGCCCTGCTCATACCTGAGAGGTATTGGAGAGGGGAGCCAAGGGCCTTGCTTGTTGCTTAGTCTCTTGATTTTTCAGCCCCTTTGAAACAGCACTGTCTTGGGAAATACAACGCGGCAGCGTGGGCGTTCCTCCCACGCACACACAGGTACTTGAAGACAGGCAAACTTTCCTAAATCACTTGTTTCCTAATTAGCTCTTTGGATAACAAGTACATGAAATAAATAAATAAACAAACTCCTTTTCCTGTAAGGATAAAACAAAATCCCAATGCTTGAAAGCCTGAATCAGAATTCAGCTCAGACTTGCTGTGAAATGAAGGCTAAGGCTACAGTTTCAGAATAAAATTACCCAATAGAGGAACCAAAATCTGAAATGCTTTTCTCAGCAGAACTGGCAAAGTAGAAGAGAAGCCTGCATGCATTAATGGAAGTTTGTAAGTAATGCTTATGTGAAAAAAACACACTGGCACCACATCTGTGTGGGGAGGGATTGATTGATAATGTGAACCTAGACCAGGGCATTGGTTTCTGAGAGCTGATTTGTGTAGAATTGAAGTTTATGACAGTTTCATTTCAGCATAATGTGGTATCATTTGGGCTTCTAAGTACCTTTAAATTTGTTCCCAGCCTTTCAATGGTTGACTCACACATGCACTTAGTGATGGCTGGGGTGAAGCAAAGCTCCCCTTGTTGTGGGAGATCTTTGTCTTGAAGCCGAAGTTCAAGCCATGCTGGTCATGCTCCAGATGAAGCTCAGAAAAGGCAGGAGTAAACCAAGGAGGATGTAAGGAAATGATCCGAAGGACTTTTCTAAACTGATTTTCATTTGGGAAATAGTGTTGGTAAGGAGGAAATTCACATCCAAGGCTGCCATGTAATGTTAACTGTGAACAGCCCCTAACTCTCTTCAGTTAAATACACTAAAGCAAAACCCAGGAATCATTGTGAAGAAGAACAACCACATTGCCACATTTGCTGGAGAAGAATATTTCTGGGCTAACAAGCGAGGGCAGGTTCTTTCTGCTGGCCTGATGGTCTACTCAAATAGGGGCCTGCAAGAAGATAAAATAGAGAGAGGCCCTAAAGCTGAAGTTTTGCTGTTGATTAACTAGATCACCAGGGAAAAGGAACATGAATGCAGTGTAATCTGAAAAGGCTCAAAGAGGAAATGTGTTACGCTGTTGGTCCCAAAGGGCAATTTATGCCTGATATAATGTCTCCCTGCTTTGGGTTTTTTTCTGTGAGCACATTATGAAGGTTTTGAAAAGGAAAGTGAAGCTGCAGCACTGACTAGTGCAAACTCACCTCGCACTGACAAGAAAATGCTTTAATGCATGAACAACATATGTCTAGGTAAAGATTGAATTTCTGCTTGATTTTACCTGAAATCTCTGAAATTATGGACTGAAGCTTAGGAATGTGGCCCTGGGACACCAACTGCATTTTTAGAAAGTTTCTTGAGGAAATAGGCTTCACTTTGGGAGCAAACTGTACTGAAAGTCACAGTTCTAGGCTGATTTGACAGAAGTGAAAATACATAAATTCAGTGGGCAGTATGCTTCCTGCCTGCGAGTCTTGAAGCACTGAGCTTCAGTGCTTGTCCAAAAGAAAAAAAAGGCTTCAAAATGCAAGCGTGCTTGAAAACACACTGGGATGAGGGCTTTTCTCTCCACTGTGAGCCCCCTGGCAGAGCCCCGGCAGCTGGAGGGGTCATGGGCTGCACATGCTGCCCTGCCAGGTGGTTTTGTACGATGCGTCTTGCATTGCTGTCTCCCCAGGAAACTACGAGAGGCTGAAATGACTTTAAATTTGGGCAATACCTGCTAGGGATGGAACAAGTATGAACTGAAACCCCAGATCTGAAAAAGAATGTGAAAAGCAGAAGTAGACAGTACCTCTGCATTTCCCTCCTGAGCTTTATCTTTAGCAAGCACCACAACAAAACCTCTTCATGCTCTAAGAAAAGAAACTTTGAAACCCAGCTTTCACTTGGGCAAACCAAACACCTTGATCTTAAAACGAGAAAGGCTTGTGCAAAATTCGCAGAGAAGACTTTCCTGCTAAGAGGGATGAGAATTGTTGACAGCAGCTCTTGAGGCAATTTCATCCACGTGTATAGAATGGGCAGAGTCCAGCATGGGTTTTGGCCCAGAGCACAGTGTGCTACTTGGCAAGAAAACGTCCTCCAGACTTGCCAGCCCAGGTGCTGGGTGCTGGAGCAGCCACCACGCTGAGCGGCTCTGCAGTGGGCTAGGCTGTGAAACAGGGATCTCCCTGCGAGAGAAGAGAGTTTTCCTGACTTGTGGAGTGGTCATGAGAGATTTCTTTTCCTTTATTTTTGTAACAGAAACCTAAAACAGCAGACTAGCCTATGAGGACTCCCAGCTGGGCTCACTCAGCAGGTCCGTTATGCTCTATATAAGACCTGACCAATGCAGGTGAAGGTTCCTGCCTGACAGACAAGAAACACATCAGCCTTCCTGCAGAAGAGGCTTTGAAGGCATGAGGTCCTTTCTGCTTCTTGCAGTTAGTTGATTTTTTTTTTTTCCTTCACAAAAAAAGTTTCCATTAGGTGACATGGTTAGGCCCTATGAAGGGAAAGAATCAATCCAAACCAGACTGCTGTTAACATTGGGATTTTTAGGTGGGTTTGTAACAGTTAATCACAAGGCTGTTGTCCTTGTTACAGCTGATGCATGTTAAATGATCCAGAAGTTTGTGTTTTTCTTTTTGTAGGGAAGCAATAAGCCGGCTGTGTGAGGCTGTATCGGGTACAAATGGAGCTATAAAAAAGCGGAAGGTAAATACTGCCTTAACTGAACATTTATGTTTCTGTATCTGCTTTTGACAAGCTAGAGATGTGATTCCCAAACAGGCTTCAGTCCCCACTGGATTTAGTGTGTGCTCATTCACCTGAGCTTCGTGTAACACAACGGGGTGTTTAGGCTGCTGGTGTGGGGGTGCCAGCAATGCTCTACCTTATTCTTAAAGGTTAATGCTCTGAAAAGTGTTCCTGCTCCTACCAGCCTTTGCAGTGCTTAATGCTTCAAGATTTTTAGGTTCTAGAAGGTAAAATGTAAGAATTCTTTTGATTGCAAAAGGGACCTCATTCACCTGATTAGTTAGATCAAAACCAACCCAAGGAAAAACTATATTAGCAGTGTTTAATGGCTTACCATTTATTTAATAACCGGTATGCAGCAAGGGGCAAGATAAGTAGCTTTTGCAAGGCAATGTTCATTGGAAGTTATTGATTTCCATTGGTAACCAGGGAGCACAGGAAGAATGACTCTCTCTGAACTTGCTCCTGAAAAATGAATGTGAGAGAGTTTTTTGATTTACTCAGAAACACTTTATCCCCAAGAAAAGAAAGAGTTCTGTGGAAGAATGATGTGTTCTGAATTATTCAGCCAGCTGCAATGCTTAGTTCATTGCAGTTTTGCTTCTTGAAACTCTTGTTTCCATTATTGACATAAAAACCATGCATTCAAATACTATATTTAAAGCTGATCTTTGTTATAAGATCTGTCTGCATTAAATCCTTAATCCATTGAAATTCTCAGTCAGATACTGTAAAATATACTTGACTTTGATATGTTCAACTGACAATCTTTTTGTTTCTTTTTCAAAGCCTCCAGTAAAGTTCCTGTCCTCTGTGCTTGGCAAAAGTAACCTTCAGTTTTCTGGCATGAATATAAAGCTGACCATTTCAACAAGCAGCCTCACTTTGGTTAATGCTGACACGCAGCAGGTAGGATACATATAAACCAGGGTCCTTTTCTTTGTACTACTGTTTTCTTCTCCTCTGGTGGCAGCTGGAGGAATGATGAGGCACTTTTAATGTGAAGCAGCACCATTTAGTCTTGGTAGAGCTGAATTGCACTGGTGCCTCTGGATCTAAAAATGAGAGCCTTTTGGAGGAATTTGACATGTGCCATATGCCACTTCTGTTTATTATAGTGCCTTTCATGTGGAAGGATCTCTGAGCACTTGGCAAACTGTTTCTCTATGTATGTTTCTGTTTGTACAGTGCCTAATAAACAAGGATGTAGTCCTCGCTGGAGCTTCTGACAAGTCCTAGGGGAAAAAAGGATATAAATAATGAGTCAGAGCTTGGCTTTGGCATCATTAAGTTATCTCATGGCTGGGTAATATATGTGCATAAGCAATTAAACTATGCAAATTCCTCCTCGAAGGCTGCTCCCGCGAGCCCGGGCTCGCCCCGTGTTGGGGGTGCTCCCTTCCCTGCACGTGGGATGCGGCAGCTTCACGCCGCGCACCTCGTGCCTCCTTCCAGCCCTGGCTTCCGCTCGGAGCGTTACCTCACGCTGGGGCGCTGCTGGCCCTGCTCCTTGGCGGAGCAGGGGACATCGGGGAGGTGGGTTTCACGCGGTGCTGTTGGAGGAGTCGCAGCGCTGAGGCTGGGACAAGGCTGTCCGAAGCTGAGCTCTTGGCATTCCCCAGTGACACCGGTTTGGTAACAGCACCCACATTCCCCCCGCCTTGGGTGCAGCAGCCAAGAGCTTCCCTAAGCCAGGCAAAACCCCAGGGGTCTGCAGCGGCCATGCCTCACTGGCACCCATGTAGGCTTTCGGGATGCAGTCCTCTGGTTTTCTCTAAGTCCTTACTTACCAGTTCCTTGCAAATTGAAAATACTGTTTATGCTGTTCTTGCAGTGCCACTGCACTTCATTGTATTCCCTCTTGCATAATCTCTTGCAGTTGATTTTATAAAAAAGAACAATTTGTCTCCAGAGATGAGGTAATATGTGAAACTACGAAGTAGATCCTTGAGCTGGTTGGAGAAATCCGTAACGGACTAGTTTAGTGCTTGTGCCAAAAGAGACGTGGGATAAGAGTTCACTGGGGCCTGTTCTTAAAAGCAACATCATTATACAAGCTGGTCATTATATAATCTGGCAATTCTGGATGTGTTCAACTAAATTTATCAAGAATTTGTAAACGTATCAGGTGTCTCTAGTTAATCTCCCATCAAAGTTGCAAGTAGTTTTATTACTGACCAGGTTATAAGTTGATGGCTTTCTGTAAAAGGAAACCTTTTAAGGAAGATTACTCAGGATCCAGACATAACTAAACATGAATGCATATCTTTAAAAAATAGTCCTACCTCTTGCTCCTTCCCTCACAAATTGTGTGTGCACGTCTTAATGGATTGGGTTGTCATGAACTTAATTGCTTGCTCCATGAAGTTATGCATTCTGCTGTTTTCTAAATGTACAGCACATAAGCACATTTAACTAGTTTGTCATGCTTTTCAGATTATTGCCAACCATCACATGCAGTCCATCTCATTTGCTTCTGGAGGTGACCCAGTAAGTATTGATTTATCCGCTATGCTTCTGTAGGTACAATGAAGCTACTGTGAGAATAAAAGCACCTGCAAATACTGTACCTCATCCCAGACTGAACAAAGAGACTCAAAGGATCTTTATGGTAGACACATGTATGCACCTTTCCCACTGTCTGTCAGTGAACTCCAGATCCCTCTGACTTGAGGGAACACATAAACATAGGAATCACATCAGCTCTGTGCTCCCACAGTCCAGTGCCTTATCACAGGGGTGGTTGACACCAGCACCTTTAAATTTTAGAGGAATTTCAAGGCAAACAAAGTCCCTATGAGGCAGATGTGGCACCCCTCTACGTCTTTTTTTTTTCTTTTTTTTTTTTTTGTTTGTTTGTTTGTCTTCTGTGGATATGAGTTTTCTCCAAGTATTATGGTAGTAAACTGGGTGGCATTATCATGCAAGAGGTTTTATATCTTCTTCCAAACACTCTCCTGAGGTAACTAGGATTAGGGAATTTGTCATCCATAGCCGTGTCCTATCTCCTCTCTGAATCTGACCATGTTCTGAATTTCACATTCCATATGTTATGAAAAATGTATTTTCTAATCAGTTTTGAATTTTCTGCTCTTCAGTTTTGTTAATTGGTCTCCTTGTTTTTATGTTATGAAACAAGGCAAATAGAAGGCTCTGGGTTACGTTCCTGATAACACTGGGGTGGGAACCACGTCTAGCTTCAACTGAGAAATGACTGATCTGCCTCTTTGGATTTAGCAAACCGGCCAGGCAGGGAAATGAGCTGGAAACCAGCCCTGAGCACTGGAGGGGCCTTCCCTGGAGGCCTCGGGTGATGGTGGCAGCCCAGCCACGTGGAGGTGTCGCGGGCAGCAGCCCTGCGGCACTGGGGCGGCTCCGGCGCAGACCTGCGCTCAGCCGGGAGGTCTTGCAAGACCCCTGTCCCTGGGGGTAAAGCCTTGAAGGTCCGTTTAATGGTGAAGGCGTTCTGAGACTCTGGGAAGCCCAAATTCTGTGCAGTGCTTGGGCTTTGCAGACCTTTCAGGGTGTGGTTTTCTAGGTATCTGCAGACGCTGGTGCACGTCCGTGCTGAGAATCGCAAGCTGCTTTTTCTTTTCTTTCTGGCTCATGCTGCTAAGCTTGATTTTGCTTTATGTTATAGGAGATTTGGCTTGACCAAGGTGCCTTTGACCTTAACTTATCCATGTTCCTTTCTTTAGATGTAGAATTGAGTAAACTTGGGTCACAGCCAAAATTCTGGTTGCTGAAAATCTGTGAACGCCACTAATGTGCTACAGTTGCATCAACACAACTTGCAAAAGGTTCTCCCTGCATGCATGTAACACAAAAGCAATTTTTCTAACTATAGCAATAGTTCTCATGGTAAGATCTAAACCTGAAACCCTGAATAAAGTTGAATTAAAGTGTTGGTGTTTTGGGGCTTTTTTTCCCCCCCTCTCAGACCAATTGTTTCTTTTACTAGAAGCCCTTTTCTGCAGCTTACTGAAGTCTAGTCTGAATCTTAACATAAATTACTTCATCTACATGCATAGCATTTGCCTTCTAGAAACACTTTCAGATATTAATTTTCTATATTCTTGCCTTAAAGTGAAAATTGCAATTTTATTGATAATGGAATAGCATAAATACGTCTTTAACATTTACTATTCTCCTCTTAGGGGAGATCTCAGAATAGAGCCAGCATAGCTGCTGGGCTCCATGAGCCAATATTCCTAGAAAATTATACGGAACAGAGGTTTCTGTCATGGTTGGTGACTAGAAATCTAGCAGTGCTGGTGACTTTTTTTCAGTTATTTTTCCAAAATTCTCTTTACTATTAAAATAGGATATAGTTTCTGTAGGATGTGCCTCTGCTCATCCCCATGTGCAGTTGCATGAGGTGCTTAACCTTACATTGGGGTCTGAGCATACCTCATATCACTCTGCACTGTTCAGGAATTGCAATATTCTGCTTTAGAGGTGGCTTTACTTAAGAGCAAAGTCATCCATTCATGTACTTATACATTGTAAAGATATAACAAATAGTAGGCATGGCTCCAGTTGTTTTTAGTTTTCTAGTTGCTCTCTAGATCTAATTCACTTAAAAATGTATTTAAAATATTTATAAGCTTTAAGAAAAAGCTAAGAGGAAAAGGAAGGAAATTCACTTCACTAAATGCATAAGAAATATTTAGCTTTCTTTGCTTTAACAATATTAACTCAGAGATTACAAAAATAAAATCTAGGACAAGTTCAGCTGACCCCAAGATTTGCTTTTTCTGTCATTCATTGTGAATTATTAAATGATTCTTCTTGTGCATATTGCAAAGGGGGGCCTTCGTTTCCTGCTAGCTGATTGCATCTTCCCTCAAGAGAGCCATGCCTTTAAGCTGTGCATTGCATTTTCCCTATCCCGCCTTAAGGATTCAAAATAACAAAATACATCTTTAATTATTAAAAGAATGTTATTCATTACCTCACCATTTTTACTATAATACTGAATTATCAAGTGGCTCTTTGCTTTTGCAATATGACCAGAAATGTTAATTCTTCTATTCTAGCTCCCTTCTCAGTTTCACTAGGAAAAACAATTATTATTTTAATGTTGGCTGGAAAGTGAGCTTGAAACAGGCGACTGCTTACACTGACTTTGTCTGGTCTCAGCAACCTTGAAGTCCAAAGAAACTTAATGAGATATTAGTTGGGCTAAAATCAGGCAGCAGTGAGGGAGATCAGATGCCAATTGTATTATGTGGTATTTGAAAGTTCATCTTTTCCCTATGATGCCCTTAAAAGCCAACCCTCATACTACAGTCTGAAAAAATCGGACATGCTCCTTGCAGTGTTTTCCTGCTCTTTCCTTTTCCACTGATCTTGGAAAAAAGATGTCCCAGTGAAGTGATGTGCCCGGAAGTGACTGAGCCCTGGGATCAGTCACACAGGGGAGAAAAGGAGCTTTGGGAAATACTAAAAGGCAGTCGCACTGTCTGCTGATGAGCCGCTGGTCATATTTTGCTCCTGTTTCAGAGCTTTGAATTCAAAGCAATTTTTTAAAAACACAATTCAAAATGGTCTATTGCATGTGATAGAGGAAAAATCACACCAAAGTGTTCTTTTTTCCCTTGGTCTGCTTTGCTGCTCCAGTTGTTTTTCCTGAAGGAAGTATGAAGCTAGCCTAAAAATGTTTATCTCTATACTCAGTCACTTTTTTGATAGTGTTGCTGCTAATAATAATATTAAAGACATTTGTCTACTTCTTTCCCAAAGGATACAACAGACTACGTTGCATATGTAGCAAAAGATCCTGTTAATCAGAGAGGTACGGAAACAATTTTCAGATTGTGATGCATATTTATATGATTGCTTTAACTGTACCAAATTATTACATGAGCTTTAAAGGTATTGGGATAGCGCATAGTTCAGTAATCTATATGGTTTACAATATCACTGTGCAGAAATGAGTAATAGCATGCAGGATCTGGCTTTAAACTTCCCACTTTTTGTGCAACAAAGTGAGAATGTGCAAGTGAGACCAAACCTGCACTGTTGCATGGCAGCTCTTCAGAGGGAGCTGCAGAGCTCTGCAGAACTGGTCTTCAGCATCACTGTGGTCACGAATTTCTGGGATTGAGCATTAGAGCCAGGACTGGTTGCAGGAGCTTGGAGCTGCCCCAGGCTGCGGGGGCTGCCCACACTTGCCTTGATTTTTTTGCTGTTTCCTATGAAAACAGATAGAACCTTCAGGGTTGGTTCTCTCCTGTTCTTGGGCTTACCACCATGCAGGGAGAGAACAGAAGATACAGGAACACTGCATGAAACATAAGGAAGGAAGCAATAGTTTCTTTTACAGAGGTAAAAGTTGCTATTATGACTAAAATATACCCAGAGCAACTTCCTTAACTCATCAAAAATCTCTGTCTGTATATCATCCTAAAGCTATTTAGATGCCTAATGTCATGTCTGACTTTACTGTAAGCAATGTAGCTTGTCTATATCTTCTAATATAAAGCATGTTTACTTCATTAAAGCAAGGTCTTTTTGCAGCATGTCACATACTGGAATGTCCCGATGGGATGGCGCAGGAGGTGATAAATACCATAGGGCAGGCTTTCGAGCTGCGGTTCAAGCAGTACCTGAAGAATCCATCTAGCCTGGTTACTTCTAATGACAGGTGAGCATGCTGTTCTCAGTCACTTAACTGGCAATATTCTTTTTTTTTGCTACTTTTCAGGAAAACTATATGCTGTAAAGAGTCATCCATAAATGAGATGCTTTGGATATGCCATTCTTCTGGACATAAGCTATTTTAAGTATATGCTGCATGCACAGAATATAATAGAGTAAAATTGGCTTGCCCTAGTAAATTCCATAGATTTCAGTGACGTTTGTACAGGTGCATAACAGCACAGGATTCAACTGTGCTATCCCTTAGTTAAAATGGCCTTATTCTGAGTAAGGGCAGAGAAAGGGAAGTGAAAAAATTCTGTTCTATAAATAAGGTGCACACACACTGAGCCAGGTCCTCAGCAGTGCCGAGTTCAAGCTCACTGCAGCTGTGGAGGGTGGGTGGTGGGAAGAAAAGCGATTGTAATTTACCTTTCTGCTTCTTGGCTTATGTCCTGGCAGGGGCCTGATATTCCACCTGGTATATCAGCCTTGCATTCCGAATTAAACACGTGCACCACTAGATGTTTTAAAGTGTGAAGCTCTGTCTTCTGCACAGTCATCCACATACAGAAAAATACAGGAAAATACAGAAAAGCCCTTCCATCTACAATTACATTTCTTTTGCTATCTATAGTGTTTCTAGTAGCGCTAAAGGGCAGCAGCCAGAGAGGGAGGACTTTTCCTAGGAGCCCGGCCTAGGTTATACCACAAGCAAATCCCAGCAATGAGAAAGGGACGACGCTAATTGGATTCCGTCCTTGAGCCCATCCTGCACTCGGCCCTGCAGAATGGTCCTCAGGCAGAAAACTCGGATGTTGTTGTGTGAATGAGTCACCCACATCCAAACTACTATGAATCATATAATCAAATACTTGCACTGTGTATCACATAATCAACTACTTGAACTTTATCTCTTTCCTGCTTGAGGCCTTTTATCCAATTATATTCTTGTTAAACAGAGAAGTAAGATTTGAGATGAGCTTTTTATTTCAGGACCGGAGACAGTGCAGGAAGCACCTAGTTCTTTTGCAGTGTCTCAGCTGTACATTTAAACCATCATCGTTCTGGTTTAGCTCAAGAAAAACATGGTGTGCTATCCTTGGTGTCGTTCAGTGTTTCTTTCAAGCTGAAACAAAATAGTTATGTTGATTATAGTTATTAAAATTAGAGTAGATCTCTCTCTGGAAAACCACATTTTTTGTAGCGATGTTTGATTTTCTAAAGCAGTTGCAGGCCTGTCTAACTCTTTGCCACATGAGGTTTTAATTTCCTCTTAAGTCCCGCACAGAGCAGTCTCCTTTGATTTATATGGCTGAGATAAGAAGCCAGAGGAATTTGTTTTACAGTCTACCTTTTAGATGCCTTCATATGTGATGCTTTAGCGGTCTCCTGTTTACCAGTTCGGTGAGTGAGTGGCATTCATATTTTCAATGCAAAGAAAAGGGATCCAGACTGTTCAGTGCTAAGGAAATGACTTGACCTCCCTACAACTTAAACTGTGGCTGACTCCATTTATATTTCAGAAAGAAGTAACTGGAAAAATAAAGAAGAAACTTGATGAAAGTTTATGACTCTAAAGCCTTTAAAACCTTTGTATGTCTAACCTGTGCCTTCTGTAATGCACAAACACTTGGAACATTTGCCTGCACTGAAAAGCAGTTGATTACATCAGTCATTTTATTTTTCATATTTTTTCAGTGAGGCAGTGACTGATAGATCATCTGGGAATACACAGGAGAGGGAGGATCATGAATATTACAATGAAATTCCAGAGGACATGCGAGTGAAAGTGCAAACAGGCCAAAGGGCTAATTGCCCCATGCAGTGCAAAAAGCAGTATTGCTTGGTAAGTACATCATCTTCTGGAATAACTATTCACTGCCTCTTCTGGGAATGAATAATAACGTATGTGATATTGTGATGAAAAGCGTGCTATTAACATTAGAATTGGGTCCTGATTTCCCTGGAAAGGCTTCTTTTTAGAGTAGATTTAGTGATGCTTAGTATACATTTGGACCCCAAAGTGCCTTCTGAATATTAGCTGGGTTGTCCTTAGAGTACTTTTAGCAGACAGAGTAATATTCCCTTGTTCACCTAACAGGAAGTAGATGGACATTTACATGGCTTGTGTAAGAGAACATCTGCAAAATCTGGGGCTACGTTAATGTATATAAAACATTAATTTACCTTTAGAAGTGTTTCAAGAGGCCTTATTAAATTACACACAGAAAAAATACATATACCCATGGCTCTTGCCTGGGATAGTCAGGAATAAGAAAACCAGCAGGCAGGAAGTAAAACCAGCAGAGTTCAGACTTGCTACACAAACTTCAAAGTCTGCTGTGCTTGTTCTTGGAAACACCAGCATTTCCAAATGCAGGGATGCAGGTTTTCCTCGGATGGAGTGGGGTCAGACCTACCTGTTGGAGTCCACATTGTCTTGTCTGAGAAGCTGCTGCTCCCCAGGGTTTGTTGGGTCTAGTGGCCACTGCTCTTAGGTTATGTTGGTTGCCATAGGGCAGCTGTATGAAATTTCTCGTAGGTGAACTGATTGGGGGACAGCATTTGTTGAACATTGTGACTTTATTGGTCAACAGATAAGAATAGTGTTAAGAATCTGTGGTTCCTTGCACCCCATGTTTCAGTCGTGATATAAAATGAAAATGCAGGCCCAGCTTTCTCTCTCTCCTCTTGCATGACTGCATCACTTCATTTCTTAGAAAAAGGCAATGGACCTTATGTACATTGCTGGCTAGTTAAGAGTCTCTGCAGGGATTAGAGTATGTTCAGGCTTGATGTCTGTAGGAACAGCAATATCATCATGAAACATGAGTTGAGCACATGGTAAATTATTTTTGTTAAGATTTCTCTAGTTACCTAGATTCTACTTAAATGGGGCACGGACATTATAAAGTTATCTGATATTTATAAAGAAGATCCTCTGTGACTGTTTTTATGATTTTTCTGCAGACAGGCAGCCCAACGTTCATCAATATATACGAAAACTGCCCAGAAGAAAACAAGGCTGTGGGTATGGACTCTATTTTCCTTCTCATGCATATTTAGACTTCACCAAGCCAAACTGCCTGGAAGAGCTGCCCATTTGCTTTCAATACAATGGTGAAAAGTGTTCTGCTCATTTCTAGTTCCCTAGATGGAGGGCAGACAAAAAGGCCTTACAGCCTTTCAAAAGGCCACTAATCTGTCTTCATGTCTGCAGGGAGACTTGCTCATTTTACTTGTCATGATACTGTACAGTAGCTCTTTGTTGTTTCAGTCCCTTTATACTCTTTGTTGTTTTATTCCTTTTCATACCCTTTGAAGAAGGAAAATAGTTCTTAACAATCTCTGAAAATGCTCTTTCCCCCCTCACATGCTTCGGGGACCTGAGCTACCAGCTGAGGCGGTGGCTGTGGTGCAGGGCGCTGGCACCCGTTCAGCCTCGCTCGCAGTTTCACATTAATGGGACCTGCTCTCGCTGTCCCGTGGGATCGCAGCCCCCAGCCCTTTCTGGATGCCCCTCTCCGAAGCCGCAGCCCTGAGCGGGTTTCCTCAGCTCCGCTTCTGAGCAGCGAGGTCCCTTGTGAATTCCCCCGGCTCTGCTAGCAAGGGTTCTGCTGCAGTGCCCACAGGGGATAGTTCTCTCTTGTGTTATTTCTGATGTAAGTGAAGGGGAATTCAATGGTTTCTACAAAGGGAGGGTGAATAAGTAAAAAAAATGAATGAATAGATCTATGAATAAAAAGTTTTCTAAAGAGCAAAAATGTGTGCTATTTGGCTAGCCGAAACAGTATTATGTTCGCAGACTGCAGGGGATGTTTCCGTTAGCCTTTCCCTAGGCCAGGAACTGAACCTGCCAAATGTGGCTTTGGCTCTGCGGGCAGAGACGCCAGGCAGCAGCCGCCTCCATCTTCCTGGCTCTTCCTGCCCTGCCTGCTGTGCAGGGGGAAATGGAAGGGCTTGGCCCCACGCAGGGGTTTCAGCTTGTGCCTCCGCGCAGGCAGAGGTATGAATTTCTCTGTAAGCAGTGGCAGTTCCAGTACTGGCACTAATTGGAGCAGAGCTTGAATCAGTGCGGAGCATTTTAGAAAACTTCATTCTTGCCCATTTGGGCTAGTGTACCTCGTTCCTTCCAGCCATGAGAAGGAACTACTTCATCAGCCAATTTTTCATCTCCTTGTGAATGATCTTAGTGGGATATATAAGAACAGCAATATTTCCCTTTCAGCTTGTGCAGTTAAATTACCTTGAGCTAAAGGAAGTAACTCTGTACATACTATCTATTCATTGCAGGTAATGGGGGTGAAAGAGCACAGAAGACAAAAAAAGATGCAGCACTGTTGAAGCCTGCCTACAGGACAGATCTTTTTGATGATCCCTGTTACATCAACACACAGACCCCGCCGCCCGCAGTGTGCACGGCCCGCGGCACAGCCACGGCCCAGGCCCATGGGAGTCCGCTGCACCACGCGAGTACGTTCACACCACAACACCATGTTTGACAAGGCTTTGACATGAGAGCGCGTGTCAGCTCCATGCATGGAGAAAGAGTTGTGCTTTTCTAGTGAGAAATACGGGGCGGGAATCTTCCTGGTTGGTTTTTAGATTATTAAATTCAAGATAAAGCAGATTAGAAATACTGACAGAGAGCGAATAGAATCACCTTTCATCTTGATGAAAGTCTTGATTTAAAGACTCAAAGTAGTGGAGTAGCTAGTAGGTGACTATATAATTTCTAGATATTTTTTCATTACTTAAAATACTTTATTATCTTCATCTTTTCTGGATCCCTACTTAGTGTTGGTCAATGCCAGCTTTACACAAAAAGGTGGGCAAAGGGCTGGACAGATTTACAGTAAAGGAAATCTGTGGCTATTGAGACACTTCAGACCTCGGGCTGCATTACGCTCTCAAAGGAACTAGCCATATCCCGAGGAGCCTTCAGTTGCACAACTCCATTGAAGAAGTGGTATCCTGGGTTTCCTTAGAGAAATCCTGCTTGTGAATCATTTGCAGTTTGACTGGCTATATCCCAAGCCACCCAGTTTTGTTAGTACATGCAGTAATTGTTCGCTTTTTCACAGCAGATGCATCATGCTGTAATCCTTCCCTTCTGGCCCCGTTGGCCATGTTGACTTGCACTCCTGCACATAGCTGGAGTGGCTCAACATGACTCTCCCAAGGAGACGTGACAATCGCCTCGGAGCTTGCTAAGGAAGAGGGAAAAACTGCATCGTTAAACATGTTTTGTGGCTAAAAAAACAACAAAAATCTTGTTTAACAGGGAAGTGTTGACTTTTTAAATACAATTGAAGAAATACAAAACCAAAACAGCAGAGCATTACAAAAAAACCCACCCAATCATTGATTTAAATTCCCGTTTCCTAGCAACCCAAGGTTTTACCATCTGAGGTGTGGGGAGGAGATGCAATGATAATTTTACCTAATCCACTGGTGTGTTGTGAGCCTTCGTGCGTGCATATTATCACAGGGAGCCTGGGAGGCAGCTTTGTTCACGGCTTCATTTGAATTTTTCCAAAGGCTAACAGCTATAAAAACATTGGATCACTTCCTTTTAGGATGAAGTTCTAGGTGAAGTGTCCAATATGTTCCTTTTCATTTAATTTTAGAATTACCGGAAGCTGTTCAGCAGAGTGCTGCAAGCAACACAGCTGGTCTCCCTATTATGCCACAAATAAAACAACAGCTAAAGAATGAAGATTGTTACCATGGCAAATTAAACAGGAAAGCTGCAGAGAGCCTCCTAGTGAACGACGGGGACTTTTTGGTGCGGGAGAGCACAACGTCACCTGGGCAGTACGTCCTCAGTGGACTGCAGGGAGGCCAGGCAAAGCATCTCCTGTTGGTGGACCCCGAGGGCAAGGTAGGAACATTTCATGCACAGAAATGTCAGGGTTGCTCAGATGTTTCAGTCACGAGGCATGGATGGATTACACAAGGTGGAACCAGTCTGATTCTACACAGGTTAATTTAAAGTTCAAGAACTTGTAAGCACTGAAGTTTTGTGGAAATAGAAGTGAGGAAATTAAACACTTTTTGTGAATCAAGATGATGGCAATTAATGTAGAGAGAAGTATACAATGCATCCTTTGAGTTGCCTTTATACTGCTAGAAAAATAACCTTAACCTCAAAAAACAAAGCTGATGAGTACACTTCTGGGCAGAAAAGGGAGAGCTGATTTAATATCACTTGAATTTGACCTGCTTCTACTCAGCTGCTAGAAGAAGCTTCTCAGATAGCATTTCTCAGAGGAGAGTAAATCGGAAAAGTAATTCCCGATGGGCATACATAGCCTGAACTAACTCCTATGCTTTTTTTGTGTTCCACACGTCAGCCTACACTGTTAAGGGATAAAAGATAGGTATGAATTACTGTATATAGTCTATTTATCCCACTCTAGGGAGTTCAGTAGCTTAAATGACTTTTAGTGTTAATGGGCTAGGCTCATGCCCAACCAGTTTTAAACACAATAAAACTTTTGCTTATTTATTTATTTATTTTGCTTCGTTCCCTAGGTAAGAACCAAAGACCGTATATTTGATAGTGTGGGTCACCTTATTCAGTATCACATGGAAAACAATTTGCCAATCATCTCTTCTGGAAGTGAAGTGAGCTTGAAACAGCCTGTGAGGAAGGACAGTAATATGGGACACATGCATTACCACAAATAATCACTTGGATCTCACAAATCCCGAGACAATTCATTTCAGAAACTTCATTGACTGTTATGAAACTTTATATTATTAAGCCAGTTCAAAAAAAGTATAGACTGCACTTTCTGCTGCTGTTCCAGACGACTTCTTTTTGTGTGTGTATGTATGGATATATGTATATGTGTAGATCTATGTAGATCTATAGAGATCAATATGCATAGTTATATATATAATCTTAATCTTAACAAAATTATACCTTCAGAGTGTGAGGTTCATTTGTGAAGAGGTATTTTAGACATGCACAAATGTCACTTTCAAGGTCATACTGAATCAGTAACTATTTAAAAGCACAATTAAAACTTTACATGCAAAAGCTCACTTGAATGAACTGCTGGAACATTAGTATGTGCCTTTTAGAACAGAATTATTGGAAACCAATATTATTTATACTGAATTAGCTTTGGGTGGTTAAACGAACAAGTCTAAGGTTTTAACTATTTGCCAAAACAAATACAATTTGAATATTACTAAAATGTCATTTGCTTTCGATAGACACTAATGATTTCATTTTGCTTGTAACAGCACTTTACTAGCAAGTAGTGTTTGAAAATCATAGCATTCGCAATAGAGAAATGTTGGCTGGTTTCTTAATCATTTTTATCCTTGTCTGCCTACTCAAAAGACTTGAGATTATGCAACATTTACAAAGTTGAAATTAATATATTTAATATAATTTTGGAATAGAACTTAAAGGACAAGCATGCTAGATCCTAATATTTTTGCTTTGCATATGATTTTACTATTATTACCAACTAATACTGGAGATTTCTCTTTCTAAAGGTGTAGGCTAAATATATTTTCATTGATTCCATAGACCTTTACATACTAGAGAAGATGAACAAAACTAATAATGCATTTTGAGAGAAAATTATTTAAAAGACAGTTTGAACTCTGCATGTACCCTTATCCAGTATTCTTTCCAAAATGATATATGATTTTCCATTTCTTCATGTAGAGTTCATTTGCTCCTAAACATGGAAAAAAAAGTCTTCTAAAGAAAACTTATGAATTGTTTTGCCACAATAAATACTCAAATTATGAACAGTCCTGTATTCAGTATGAACAGTAGTTTCCTGGGCTTTCTGTTGAAGAAAGTACGTAGCTGAAGAAAGGGGAGGGAGACTTGGGGAAGGAGACTGGTAGTCTGGGTGATGGCATCTTTGAGAAAGTTGTCCCTTTAATGCCTCCTGGCACAATCGGAGACATTCCCTCTGCCTCCCAGCCCACCAGCTTAGTTCAACAAGGCAGAGAGTTGGTGTGGATAGTCCAGCAATCGCTGGAAGAAAAGCCGTGACGCTAAAAGGGAAATCTGGAACTCCTTTTGCCTAACGCATTCATGTTAAATGGGATGTATTATCAGAGCTCTTTTCTCTGGAAAGTGGAAAGGGCATATACAAATAAAATAATTGAGGACATAAGTGTTCTTGGAGGGAAAGTCTGATGTAAAAGGTTCACATCTAGAGCAGATTTAAAGCATCATTTTTGTTTTCTTATTTTCAGCTAATCGGCACAAAATATATTTCATTCCTCAATAGCAACATGAATAAATTACCGAATTACATATATTGAAGCAGTGAGATGCTTTTAAACATTAGTGGCTGGTTTCCTTGACAGAGTCAGGCAGTTCTGATACTTCAAGTCTTCAGAACAAAGATCAAATTTATTTCTGTTCTATCATATCCAACGTTCTCATCTGAGAACAAGGCCCGTAGCAAACGCTTATGCTCAAATTCTATGCCACTGCAAAGCTATTTGGCAAGCAATTATATAAAAGTGGCATATCTGGTCCTTGCATGGTATCCTTTCTACTTGCAGGGCTTATCATACTTCATAGAGTATAAGATCAGCAATCATTTATTGAAGAAAGAAGCAAAAATAGTTGCTTTCCGGAAAATAGGAAAAAGGACTTACTCAGAGCTGCTTTTTTCATCAACACTGAAATGTGTGAAGGTGTCATAGAAAGTAAATATGGGGAATTCCATCTTTACTTAGTAAAAATCAAAATGACGCAAGCATAAAAATGACTAGAGTTGGGACAGCTGATCACAGTTCATGAATTTGGCAGTCAAAACACTGACTTAGGGACTTCATTTTTACTCTCCTAATGCGGAAAATTACCTAAATCATTGCATGATGTAAGGATTAGAGTATGACACAATTAAGTACAACATTTTAAATATCACTAACTTGAAGAGTAAACTGGAATCTTTGTATTGTTTCTCTCTCTCTCTTTTTTTTTATTTTTTTTAGTATCTGAAACAAAACCGTAAAGGAAAAAAATTTAGGTAATTATGTGCCAGCATAGTGAACAAGTTAGTATCTCAAAAGCTCTTGCTGTAGAAGGGAGAGAGCAAAGAAGCCAAGTGGCACAGACAGAATCCAGATCCAGCATGTCCATGCCTTGCAGAAAATAGATTATGTTTCCTGGAATAAATCACATCTATTCTTCTGGAGCAGGAGCTAGGAGCTCAGTTTGTCTTTCCCAGCAGACACAGTATGTGTTCTCCCATGCAGATGCCTTAGTACAAGTAACTATGCTAAAAACTGATGTTGTTGTTTGAATGCTGGAAAGGTTTCCTGACTGTTGTTCTTGAGAAAGTTAGCAGGGATTGTCCAGCACATTTAGATATCTTATTAATTCTTTTCATGCCTGTGGAAAAAAACTGAGGTTGTTACTCTTTTCTGTTCTAATTCGTAGTAGAAGCTCCTGGGAAAAACAGACAGTTTTAACTGAAGAATCACACAGCTTTTTTTTTTTTTTCTTCAAAGTTCCCATAATTTTTTTTTATAAATTTGCTTGCTTACAACAATAAATATTATTACAAAAGGTGACCCAACCGCATCTCTGCTATCAAAGCTTCCATCTTCTGCCTGCCCTACAGCTGAGGCAAGTGTCACCAGATGGTGCTGTTACATATCTCCTCTCTGAACAAATGCTCATTGTTCGTGAAACGGTTCTGATTTTTTTTTGAATGGCTGCTAGAGGCAATGCTGCAGAAGAAATTCCTTGAGCTCAGAAAAGCATTTTATTTATTTATTAATTAGCAGATTCGAGGACACGCTGCACCCCTCAAGTGAGAGGTGCTTCCCAGGTGCTTCAGCCTTTATCACCGCGAGGCAGTAAGGGACAGCGCTCTTATTGCGTGACGTCACCCCGCCACGCTGTGACCTCACTCGGCTTTCCCCTGGCGACGTCAGCGCGCGTTGCCAGGTAACTGCCACCTCACTGCTGCGACATGGCGCCTCCGCCACCTGTGCCCAGCCCCGCCCCCTCGGCTCGTAACGTCACAGGGAAGCCCCGCCCTTGTGCAAGCGCTCACAGCGATTGGCTGGTGGCTTAGCCAACCAGCGAGCCGGACGCCTTCCCGCGGCCACCCGCGCCTCCTTTCAAAGAGCCAACGAGAGGCGCCGCAGCGCAACCAAGCCTGGAGGGAGGGTGGGGCAAGCGTCTCCCGCCCGCCCTTCTTCCCACAGAGTGGGGACGCCGCTCCCGCGCCGCGCCCGCTGGTTGGAGCCGCGGGCTGTCACTCAAGGGCGGCGGG
>NW_010582725.1:313255-359720 GCF_000705375.1 Tinamus guttatus
CGGCTGCCCGGGGCGGCCTCCAACGGCCGCGGGCCCCAGTGGCGCCAGCACCTCCCGTAGGCCGCGAGGTCCTTGGGGCCGGGGTAGAGGGGTGGAAGCAGCGGGGAGCTCTGTTCGCTCAAAGGACATCAAGTTCTCTAAGATCTCCCCTAATAACGGAGTCTCCCTTCACCGTGGAGTCACTTGCCTAGCAATGAAATGCAGACATTAACATCCTACATCTTTAGGATGCAGTTACTGCGGCCTCCTTGTCCTTGGGTACCTGAGTTTCTTTCCACGCAGTAGTCCTTTAAGCCTTCAGTTGATCTGCTGCTTTTTCATTTCTAAAGCTCTTATCCCAGTGCCCAAGTAGCAACCTGCTCCCTGCAGTAAAGCACTGATGTGAGATTGGAGAGTGGCCATAATTACTGGTCTGTATGGGGTGAATGTGTTCAGTGCTATAGCTTAAACTAAATGATGTTGATTCAGATAAGTGAACTTTATTTTTTTGTATTTTTTTATATAACAAGCTTACATACTCTATTTTAAATGCTCCATTCTTAGAAAGGAGAAGTAATGCTAATGCTGGAAAGCAGAGTAGAATCTCACATAGAGATAATAGGCAATGTTTGTCCTTTTTTAATGTTTGGCTACTTGATTTGGGAAGTGAGGATGATTGTTTTATGACTTTTTTTTTTTTTTTGCTTATGTGATGTTTTCCTATCTTGTAATAGGTGTTCTGGAAAAACATTATCATTAGAAAACAATGTCCCTTGACTTCGATAGCGGAGCTCTACAAACTCAGCATGAAGAGGAAGAGTATGACCAAGAGGATTATGCAAGAGAACAAGAGGTGACAATAAATAAATTATTTGTTTGGAAGGCTTGTTTAACTGGCTTCTTTCTGTTTGATAGCATAGAGATCAAACTCTACTTCTTAAGAGTTGCACAAGAAGCAGAGAGAGTGAGGAGATGCATTTTAAGAGCCTTGCAGTGTCATATGTAGGGGCTGTAAGAACGATATCTGTTGGCTATTTAGCAGATGGCTGAGGACCATTGTTGCCTACTGTCTGTGTTCCTTCGTAGCGTCTCTATTTTCTCTATTATGGTTACAATAGCTTCCTTCCCCTTGAAAATCAAGTTAGCTTTGGAAGGAATGAGGAAACTTTTAAACTTTTGAACAAATGTACTCTAATGTCTAGAGAAAAATATTCAAATATTTTCATTATTGGAATTCAAACACACTATGCTTTTTTTTTTTTTCTCTCCAGTTTCTTTAATTTCGGAAATGAAATAATCAAAATGCACAGTTAACCTTGAATGTGCAGAAAGATTTCTATCGGGTAGTAAATGCTTGTGTCAGCTAAGCCCCACGAAGTATACTTCAGGGATCATTGTGTAGAAGCCAAGTGATATGCACACAAATATTCACAAAAATGTATGTTAGAGCAATCATTATACAACTTCTAAAGGTGCTGTTGCAAACACTGTAGGGAATATGTTGTATGTTAAAAAAAACTTTTACCCTAATAAGGAGTACAAATAGTGAAGTAATTGTAAGGTTATCATAGAAAATAACAGTATAAATAGCATTATAAATTTACAGAGCTGATAGTGTTTTGTTTTTTGTTGTTGTTTTGGTCACTCCAACTTCTATTTTAGCCCCGGTGTGAGGTGCATCCTTCACCCCAAAGATATATTGTGTGTAAATATTGTGTGATGTGTAAAGTGACATTCTAATCTGTAGTCACTAATGCCTGAAACTTTTTGTACTTTTGGAATGCTTCAGTCTAGCAGTAACTTACTGCTTGAATAACAGTTTATTCATATATATATTTTTTTCTCTTTGATCATTTGACCTCACTTCACAAAAGGTAGGTCCTTTGTACAGTGCCCTGTATGGTCAAATTACAAATTTCACGGTATGCTGTGTGTGTAAGTTGGGTGGGTTGTTTGTTTGGTTGGCTGTTTTGTTTGTTTGTTTTGTTTTGTTTTGTTTTCCTCCTCTTTCTTCCTTCTTTGCAATCTTGGCTCCATCAACATTTTCTGCTTGAAAAGGATCGCCAGTGTCTTAAAGTAAAACTTGATGTTGTGTGGGGAGAGACTTTCTTTCGTGACCTCTCATGGTGGCTCTCCTGAGCCTCCTTTAGGTTGCTGGTGTCAGTGAGAATAGTTTTGGTAGGCTTTATTTTAAGTCTTTATACTTTAACTGAATGGGAAAATGTCTGGTTTCTGAGCGTTGAGTGCTCTGATAGCAATGAGAGCTGAGCAGCTCTGAAATGGGACTGTGTGCTCCTCCGGTTATGAAGTGAGCTGCTGAGAGTGAACGTGTAATGATTGAAGTACAAGTCAACTCTACTGTCTGTTGAAAATGTTTGGGCCCTGGGGTGGGACTTCTTATATTCTTGCCATGGGTATTATCTTGCATTGCAGAAGAATGGTCTATCCTATTCATAATCCTATTCATGAAGGAGAATGGATGTGGGGACAGTTTCTAGAATATGTTTTACTTTTCCCCTTTGTAACAGCGTTGTGCAAAGCAGTCTCTTTGGAGTAAGTTAGTGATAATTGTTGTAGGTTATGCAATTTAGAACTGGGGCAGTCTGAGGCTCCCAGAACTGTATGTGTTATAGGGATTTCAGTGGGCTGTAATGTCTAGCAGACTCACTTAATCTCACAGCAAATCCTTCATTTTTATCCATACTATTAATGTATTCATGAGATTTGAAGAGAGGTAGTAAATTATTTTCTCAAAAGATGGACAAGTTTGATCTTGATGCCTGTCACATGGGGTAGCCCAACTTACATGAGAAATTCTTGCTGCATGAGACAAAGCTAAAAATCAGAATTAGGGCATGACTTATTAAATACTAGGTTACTGAATGCTGTGTAAGTTTTAGGGATTTTTTCTTTTTTTTGAGTATAAACTTAAAAATAGGGTTGTGCTGCTGCACAAATGAAATAGGCTTCCCTTTATACAAGAACTTTTTTATCGCAATGACTATTTTGGTAATGAAAATGTATTGTGTTATGTATCGTCTGTTAGTTCAGGGGAGAAAAATGGTTTTTTTTCCCCCTCTTGAAGGGAGATGACCTCCTGGATATGTATTTTAGTGATAAATGTGGGTGGGTGTTTCTGAGATCCCCTAAGCAGTTCTTTGTGAAGAATCTTCATGCATACAAGAAATGGATTTGCAAGAAAAAAACATTAGCCCTTCTGTTTCTTCTTTTTTGCCTTATTCTTGTAAAAAAAAAAAAAAAAGAAGTAGAAAACTGCCCCTGGAATTTTTTTTAAAAAAAAAAAAAAAAAAATAGTAGTAAACTTCCCCTGCAATTTAATTAAAAAAAAAAAAAATCTCATTTTGTTCCTTTTCTTAAAAAGCATTGTGGCAACTTTGGTTTTTTGGTACTTAGATTTTTCCAAAGCGTTCCCATGATTTTAAAGATACCATCTGTTTTAAATGAAGTTGTCTTATTTCAATGCGGTTGCTTGTCCTTGTGTTCAATGCTTATGAAGTATTATATAAGCTTTTATCAAATTCTGGAAAATCTCTATAGAAATGTCTGTAAAATACAAGAGCTATAAAATATCAGTTTTAAATGTACTCCTGGGTGGGTTGTGGTACATTTTCATACAAGAATACATAGTAAATCTTCTTAATCCTAATTTACAATGTAAATTAATCACATTGATTATTCACATGTCACTGTTCTGCATGCTGACGAGTTGTACGAATCAGCAAATGTTGCTGGTCATTCTGTGGCAATTGTCTTTGACCAGGGACTGATCAGACAGGTCATGCTATTTTATCTTGGTTTTTGGCTGCCACCTAAAGGGCCACAACTACCTTTTTTCTGAATTCAAAGTGTGTGTGGGTGTTTTTTGTTTGTTGTTTTTTTTTTGCGTTCAGTTGCTTAAAAGCTTCATGTAGGCAGACCACTAATCACTGCAATTCTGACTTGTACATAGTAACAACAACTGGCATTTTCTTATCATGTTTTCAATTCAGGCTCCTCTGAGCATGTTTTGAATGTCTACTCTTCAAGGAGGAGAACACTTTGCATGAGAAGTTGTAAATTAGTCTTCAAAAGCAGTCTGTTCTGTAACAAGTCAATGTGGTGCCTCTGCTTCACCTTTTATGCTTACTGGAAGAATCACTAGCTCTAGTATGTGAGGCTTAGTGATATCAGTGCTGTAACAGGATGACATCTTTTCAGTGGAGGAAGAAAACATATATTTTATGCAAGCAGCCTGATCCTCTGCCTGTTTTGCTTTAGGCTGCATATGTTTGCTTATCTTATTTTGAAAAGAAATACCATGTGTGTTCTTCTGTTTCAGCTGCAACAACTATTGACAGATCTCCCCCATGATATGCTGGAAGACAGTGGAGACCAGCTCTCCAGCTATTCAGACAGTAGCATTCATGAGAATGAAGAGCAGTAAGGCTTTTTTTGTTTTCTTTTTTTTTCTTTTTTCTTTTTTTAATTTAGGTTGTACTTTTGAGATGGAGTAAAATCTCACATAATCAAGTCTATAGAAACAATCTAAAAAAAAATAGGATCCATACTGTAATTCATAGTAGGGCTTGGGTTGCCTGGGAAACAAAGTAGATGTCAGTTAATTGAATTAAGGTTTTTGTTTTGTTTTTCTAGTATTATATAATAGTAAAGCCATCTGTATTTTTCCAGATCACATGAGCCCTGGGAGCATGATGGAAGGTGGAATGATCATCCATTGATTAATGATTGTCAGAATGCAAGTATTTTTTCTAAGCAGTCATCTAACTAATAGAAACTGCATGTTCAGAATAATTACTAATTTTTCTTGAAATTAATTAGAAAAGTGCTTTTAATGTAGGTGTTCTGTTTTCCTATTCAGTAGAATTATTTGTTCTGTTTTCTGTTGATAACGCCATAAAGAAATCTGAGTTTTGATAAAACAATTCCAAATCTTTTATCCGTTCATAGGGTTATGAACAAGGACAAAATCTGTTCTCTGAGCAGTTGTTGTGTGACCAGCAAAATAACCACATTGAAAAACCTTTGAAGAATTGGAATGGCCTATGTAATGATGAAGAAAAACGTTTGTACGAGATTAAGGAAGATTATGGTGGCCAAACCAGTCAAGAGGATTCCAGAGATGTGTATCTTGGCAGAGATGGGTATAGTGCTCCAAGCTGCTACCAACAGAGCAATGTGTATCATCTTCCAGAAAACTTCAGGCCCTATATGAATGGCCATAAACCAGAAATGAATAGTCAGCAAAGTAAAATAGTAATTTTTCCGGACACTTCAAAGGACCATCTTAAGGTATTTTAGAAGCTGATATGTATTTGCCTCTTTTGGAAAGATTTCACAGGTATATAGCTGCTGGCAGTAATATTTATAGATGTTTTTGCTTCAGAATTCCTCTTGATTGTCCTGTCTGGCTAGCTAGTCACAAGGTGCAGTTTGTGAGTGTGATGTAAATTTCGATGAGGGTTTCCAATTTAAGAGGAATGGATGAAGTTAAGTGCATACTTAAAGGCTTTGCTGGATTGGAGCCTAAAATCGGAGTTATGGTTAATGTCAATATGTAAATCAAAAGGAAAAATACTTTAATTGAGCAAGACTACAGTTGTAGCTTATATTTATTTGCTCTTATATTGTCACAGCAGCAGTTTGGTGCATCTGAAGTTGTTAGTGGCCAGTCCGTAGAATCTTACAAAGTGACATATAAACCATACCAAAATGGCATTCAGCAAAAAGTTCCAATAACTCAAGAAGGGACCAGAAGAAATGAAGTCTTTGAAGATTTGCAGCACGAATTTCTGGGCAGTGGTGAAAGTAAGTTTTTTGTTCGTTAGTCTTGGAAAAAGTCCAATATCTATTTCAATAGAACAACTAAAAATGTTAATGAACAGGAGAATCGTGTATTCTTTTTTTTTCTTTATTATGTTCCACTCTACACACACACGTGTGTATATATATATTTTTTTTTCTTGGGGGACATTGACCTTATAGGGTATTGAAAAAGGTAAATTTGATTAGTCAGGCTTTGAACAATAAGAAACAAAAGCTAGATGCGCTTGGAGCTGGATGCGCTTTTCTGTGAAGTGCACCTAAAATGAGAGAGCAACTTTGCTCTGTTCCCTTTAGGCATCTTGAAGAAAACTTTGCAACTGTCAGTGAACTGCCTGTGAGTTTACAGCATATAAATATTTATCTCTGAGCTTGTTATTAGTGATTGCCAGAAAACTATAGACAATGCACACCTAATAGAGCAACTGAGGTGACATGAGTGTAACAGGCAAAAAAGATGTGCTTCTGTGTACCAACAGTGAATTTGGCACTGTATGAGAGAATTTCTCAGGGGCGGAAATCATTTATGGTTATGACTTTAGTTGATTGCAGTTATGCTGACTTGTCTGCACACTTTTAAATTTGGCAGATTCTTCTGAGAACATGCAAATTATTCAGCTTCAAGTTCTGAATAAAGCAAGAGAAAGACAGCTGGAAGAACTTAACAAAAAGCTAGAAGAGAGTGCACAGCAGATTAGATATTTGAATCATCAACTTTCAATGGTCAAAGGTAAAATGTTTTTATAAAAATCTTTAATTTCTAGAATTAGTGATATCTAGCAGCTTGCTTGTTCTGAAGTTTGTTTAGTTAGTATTGATTGTATTTATGAGATTGATTTGTAATCAGGTGTGGATCTAACTCTCAAAATTATTTGAGGTAAGAAACTGAAATGAGACTTTTCTGCTAACTTTCTGCTATTGGCTATTTTCTTTCAGCTGGAGAGTAACCTGAAGTATCTTAACATCTGTTAAATGTACTGACATAGTCTGAGACTTTTTGTCAAGAATTTACAGAAGTTATTGTCATGATAAGACTCTGATTCAGTAAAATATTATCATCCAGACAATGTGCTGGCAAATACATAGAATAAATGCTCCTTTAGATTGGAGCCTAACTTGACTTTTACTGTATTGATTCTCAAGACCACCATCGTATTCCAGGCTTCCCATGTGCTAGACATTAGAAACATACAGAAAAATCGATAGTTTGCCAAAGCAGTGAGTTAAAGTACCAAAAAAAGGGAAACAAAGGGAGAAAAAAGCCCCCCTAACCCAAAAAAAAAAAAAAAAAGATACTTTAACTGAGCAATTTTCTGGAGTGTATATAGATAGAAGTTCCTCCGAAGCGATAAAGCTGGCATGGAGGCTGGTGATTGTCTTGGTCTGTTTTTATTTTTTGTATTTTGCTGCAGGAATAGGCAAGGATAAGTCATGAGCCTGGAGAATAAAGAACGATGTATAGTATGCAAAAAGAGCACAAAAAGATTTAAAAAAATTAAAAATGGCTGTTAGCTGTTTCACTGTGTCTTGGTTCTTAGCGCCAACACAACTGTGGAGTGCCGAGGGCACAACCTTTGAGTGCTGCTACCTGTCCCAGGGAGAACCCAATTGCTGTAGGTGGAGATTGGCTTTTTGTGATCTCTTGTCTCAAGCAGAGCTGGGGGAGCTTGGTTCTGTGCAGTAGGGTACTGAACAATCATGTTCTGTGTACTTGTTGAATGGATGTTGTTCCTTGTTTCTCTCAATTACTGTGTCTCTTTTAAGATGAAAAAGATGGTTTGGCTGTTAGTCTTCATGAGTCTCAAAAACTCTATCAGAATGGAAAAGACCGGGAGGTACATCTTGAAGGTCAAATAAAAGCACTTGAAACTCAAATTCAGACTCTTACTGCCAATGAGGAACAGGTACTATTAATTGTTTTTAACCTCTTAATTGTAGAAGACGTATACGATTATATCTGGTGCTTTTGCATTAAACATAAATATTACCTGTCTTGCATAGAGGAGAAGCTTTTATTCTGTTGATTCGATCACGAATTTCTGTTAATTATCAGAAACTGAATAGGATGCTTTGGTGGAAAAACAGCTTGTTGCTTAAATCTAGGCACTATATGAGGATTCGAGCAATTCTTGCCTGGAAAATCTGTGAACTGGCCTACAGAATATTGGAGCAAAAGTTAAATGAGTATAATTTTAGCTTGTTTCAGTAAATTGGATCAGAAGTATTTTGTCAGTATTCACTTAGCAGCTTGAGCCATACCTGTGGCTTTGAAAAACAGTCACGTTACCTACTAATATAGATGATTCAAATGCTAGATGTTAATGTCAAGAGCCTTCTTTAATGATGACTTTTTAATACATTATGTTTTTGGACCATCTTTTGGTTTTAAATGAGTCTCTTTGGCTGCAGCAGGCAGACTCTAATGAAAACAGTTATTTTGACCTATTGCATTCCTTAAGCCATGTTAATAAATTTTTTCACTCAACTTTTTTTTTCCCTCTCCTCCCTCTCCTTATTGTCTATTCCTGTCTGACATGCCCCATGGGATGCTTTATAAGGCTTTCACTGTTACTCCCCTGTTTCTGTGACTCAAAACAGGATGTTTTTACTTTTTGGTAGATAAATATACTGGAATTCAGATTGTGCTGATTATCTTAACAGCACAAAACTGTAATCAGTTTTAAGGACTCCTTCTTCCTTTCCCCCTTCCAAGTAATAAAAATATAAAATCTGGGACAGGAGACAAGAACTGAGTATTTTGAGGAGCATATTTTACCATCAGCTGTCAGATATAAAATGAAAGGCCTCTTCATGTAGGGATTCTTGAAGTAGAAAAGCTTCCATTTTTAAACAGGATTGTATCAACCTGCTCTGCTTTCCTTAAATTTTTTCCTTGCCATCTATGAAGGAGCAATAACCCCTTCTGGTTAGTGCTACTAACTTGCTTTTGTTGGGCAGGAGATGGTCAAACTACCTATGTAAACGGAATGCAATTGCTTAATTTATCTCCTGGTGCTCCTTGTTCCTCAAGGCAATGACTGGTTATTTTAGGATAGTTTTTAGACAAAAATGCAAGCAAACTGTTCATAAATACTGTTTTGGTGTGGGTGGATTATTTTTTGTCTTTGCCAGAATGCACTGAAACAGTGAAGACCCAGCACAAGGGAAATCAAATTCTCAGTTAGGTAACTGAATAGAGGGAGGTAGTGGTAGACTAAGTCCATGATTGTACTGATGCTATTTTGACCCTTTTGTTTAGTACTAGTTTGATGGGATGATTTCTTTTGTCTTTCTAGATCTAGGTGCGGATTTCCCCAGTTAATGCTCCTTTACAACATGATGATTTATTGAAGAATTTGAATTTTTGAGATATCTTGAGTTTTGTGTAGGTGTATGATAATGTTATATATAATACTGTTCCTACAGCTATTGAAACAGTCCAAAGTGGCAGAGGTAGCCATGGAAAGCATGAAGAAGCAGCTGTTAGAACTTCAGCGGTCAGATGCGCTTCAGCGAGCCCGAGAGCAACATGAGGCCATTATTTCAGCACTCAAGCAAAAGTATGAAAAGCAAGTTACAGCATTAGAGCAGAAACTTGATACTACAAGCTCTGCGCTCCGAGAGCAGGTGAGAACGGATCTGGGGACACTGTTGCAGGTGCTGTAGAGTTCCACAGCTGTTCTGAACAACACTTCTTGAACTGTAATCAGTATTTTTCCCTTCTGAAAGTTGTTAACGAAATGGAAAGTTATTTCCTGGCAGACATGACTAAACTTTTTGAAGCATAGAATAGCACATTATTATTGAAATGGGATCTAAATAAGTCAAAATGCAGGTTGCTATCCAGTACTTCAGCCAGATTTAACTGAAATTCAGTCTAAATAAAAGGTCGAGTAGAAATATACAAATCCTCAAATTAAAGCTTCTAGTTTTTTAAAAAGTTTGAATGTATACAGTCGTAACTTTGATTTCAGTAGGTAAGTATTTCTGAGCAGAGCTGTGCTGTTGCACACAGTTCTGTACTACAGCAAAAGAATAACTTGGTGTGTATATTGCATTCCACATTCAAATTTAATGAAAAATAATTGTTTCTGTAGGTGGCAGTTAATTCCTCCCCCCTTCCCTAAGAATTAGCATCAATAGAATTATTGTAGTGTGTGGCATTTTCTTGCCATTTAGGTATGTATGTAGCTTTGAAGGAGGTTTTTAGTTTCTTGTTATGTTGTCTTTTTATAGAGTTCAACCATCTTGACTAAATTAAATGTTTACTTTATTGGGTACTGATTTGAAAGCATGCTCTGCTTGAGAACCGATAATCTATGAAAATAATCAGTGTCCAAAAATGTTAGGGTGAAAGTCATATATTTTTTTTTAAATATTAATATGTAATTATGAATGCAATAGGGTATTTAACAGTGTAACTCTCAAGTGAAGAACAAGAGTGGCTTTGCGGTGTGCTATATTCATCAAATAACCTAAAGAAATAAAAAGTGTCCACTGCATAAGGCTAATCCATTAATTTGGGGAGGAGGGGAAGGTGACCTTTTTTAAGATAATCCTGTTCCTCCTACCTTTCTGGCACAGGTACATGATTCTGTTTTTGCTTCTGGTGATATGCAAGGACAGTGAATATTTGTGATATCTTGGTACTCATGGCTTTTAATTTTAAATCTACTATTAAAAAATCTGAAGAAATAAGACCACTATAATAGTTCTAAACTTTAAACAAGCTGTTCAGAATGGTAGTAACCTTCACTATAATTTTTTTGTATTTCATATGAGGGAGCTAAAGGAGACAGAATAATGCCTTTTATGAGAGTCAGTGTCACTATTTTTAACTGAACTTTTTTTTTTTTCCGTGTCATCATTCTTCTTGCATATTTATATTTCTGTCTCTCCCTCTTCCCTGTTCTTTCCTTCTTGCAACAGGCTCGATACAGGAGACAAATCAGTTACGGCTTCAACTGCAACAAGCTCAGTCTGCACACATGATAAGCAATAACATGAACAAGGCTTTGCAGGTTAATTAATTTTACTAAATATGTTACCACTTTTTTTCTAGAGAGATTTGTTATGAGTAAGAGATTGGTAGGTTGAAACTTTTTGCATGTTGTGGGAAACACATTTCTCTTCAGTAAAGGATTATCTATTCTTTCTTCCTCCATTATTGCGTGTTGGATCTGTTTTTCATTTAAAGAAATATATTGTTTGCAGGTATATCGGGTTTGCACTACTAATATCCTACATCTAGTTAGTCTGTTTATGGAACAAGAAAAATGTAGATTTGCAATTGGTATGTTTAGATATGACCAAGAATCTCATAAATAAGGCTATGGGAATAATTAAAAATACTATGTTTTGAGATGTGCCTTTTGCCAATAAGAGGGCGTACTAAGTGATGGAAAACAATCCTCACTTAAATTGCAGGTTTCCCTTACATTTGCTGGAGGAATGATAGTGTAAAAAAAAAAAAAACGTGTTTTGAGAAATTAAATGAATGCTGGAGTATTTCAATAAATAGAGTTAGAAATAAGACCACTATATATCGCCTTTCTAAGAAGAACTGTCACTTGAACTGGTTCGTTAGCTTGCAGTTTCTCAGCTCTATATGACTTATTTCTGTTCCTTCCTTTAAGGAAGAATTAATGGAACTGAAGAAAGAAATAACTCTGTATGAATCTGCTGCCAAACTTGGAGTATTTCTGAATGATGCAGGTGGAGAGCTGAGTGAATCTTATGTAGATCTGGGAATTAAACAATTCGACTGGAAAAAATCAAGATTTTGCAGGTATTGAATCATTCTTAGTCAAAGCAAAATCTAAAACTCTTAAGAAATTATACATAATATCTGATTTTTCAGTGAAAGATAGTCATTTAGGATCAATATGTAATTCAAAATATTTGAAATCATGTATATATTGTCAGGGCATCTGGAAGACATGAAACCAAATTAATACCATAATTTGGATTCCTAATTACTGGTTAACAAATATTTGGAATTTATAAGTCCAATATTGCCTTATTTTGGAGGGAGGGGATATTAGAAAATGAAGTAGATGCATCTTTTTACTCTAAGTTGCTCTAAAAACTTCTGATTAAAACTTTTCTGTTAATTACTAGTAGAGTAGGAGAGAAAGCATTTCCCAGGTGCAACCAAGTAATCAGGAAGTAGTTGTAATGCAATCAGCATTACATGGACGGGCAACTGGCTCGTGTTCCAGAAACCTTGAGCTCTGCTTAACTGTAGCTTATTCCAAATGGGTAAAATCTGGCATATCTAGGAGGGATTATAGTAATTTGCTTGGACACTTAATGTGTCTGCAGACAACAACTTAATGTCTCAGTAAAAGGCAACCATATCTTCACACATTTCTAGGGGTGGACTTCATGCTAATTATGGGGATATCTGCGTAGATACCATTGCGCTGAAACGATTTTGCTTAGCTACTTAATTCTAAAGCTATCTCTTAATACAATTAATCGAGTTGTTTCAAAACACCTCACAAAATGGAAAAAAACCCACTTTTCTATATGTTAATTACAACATGACTGATTAAAACATAAAACTTTTGTGTTTATTTCTCTTATACTTGAACCACTGTCTTACCAATAGAATTAGTTGTTCTTTTACTACAACTAACTTTCAAGTATCTGTGTGTACGTGTGTGTAGCATATTTTTGCTTGTTTTTGTGTTTTATAAAATGGAATTGGTTGTGTCTTCCCTACTAGTGCAATAAAAAATAGAGACCCAGACAAAGAACTTTCTAAAGATGAAATTATCGTAGAACTAAAAGCTGAACTAGAACGGTCATTGAGCAGTAATAAAACAAAGAGAAACCAGGTTACTCAATTGCAGAATGACCTTAAAGATTGCCAGAAAGCATTAGAAGAATGCAAACAGCTGCTGAAAGCAGAAGAAGCATCAAAAGCCTTAGAGGTTTGTTTTTTTGTTGTTTTGTTTTGTTTTTCCTGACGTTAAAATAAAAAAGGTACTGGATTTAAGTGAACCAAACCAATGTTTAAATTTCTTATGATAACAGACCGAAGAATGAACTTAAAGCTGTGTATTTATTACAATTAAGCAAACCTGTGTTTGATGCTCAGGTCAATTTTGCTGTTTTGGTGCTATTTCCTTCTGCCTTTTTTTTTTTTCTCCTTCCCTCCCTTCCAAGGTCGGGGGCGGGGCGGGGAAGAGTGGGATCAGAACTCTTCCACTGATGAAAGTTATTGTCATTTAGTCTCAAAAAAGACCTCATAATTTCTGGGAGAAAGCTGAGAGTATCAGGTTGTACATGGAAAGTATGCCCCCAAAGGGATGGTAGTTGCCAGTGAGCCTGCAAACAGGCTTTTGCACATGCTCTTTGGAACTTCAAAAATCCTATGAATTTCAAGAATTCATCTGGAATAACAGTGATACTATTTTTGCTGTGATCATTTCCTTCGTTCTTTTGTAAAATACTTATTCAGAGGTTAACTTTTTTTAAAAAAGCGTCAACTTCTCAAACAAGTCTATCTTGAAAGATCTGACTTTAATTTTGTTTGGTTTTAGCCTGTGAAAAATCTGAATGATACTTTAGTGGCTAGTCCACCTGTTTCTGATAATCTTAAGGAAGAAGTTCTGAGACTCAGAAAGTCTAATGAAACTTTGATGCAAGAAGTTCAGGTGAGATTGAAAAGCTGTATATTCCTATAAATAAAAAACCTCAGTAAAATAGTGCCCAAATCTGCAATTAAAGTTTCCTTAAAACCCTTTTATTTGACTTTTGTCCAGAACCATGCTCTGACTATTGAAGAGCTGAAATCAAATGAGGAAAAACTGAAAAATTCAAATCAAGATCTCTGTTTTCAGATGAGACAGATGATTCAAGATTTTGATGAGGATAAACAAGAAGCCATTGACAGGTAAGCCTTACTTCTATTTACTAACTTTAATCCTGTTTGTTTGTGCGTGTGAATTTTTGCACCAGATATCTATAAGGAAGAGCAGCATTAAAACCATAGTTTTACTCTAAAAAGAAAACAATAAATAAATAATTTACTCTTCATGTTTTCCTCTTTGCAAATCACAGGTGTGAAAGAATGTATCAGCAACATCATGAGGATACAAAAGCCCAGTTGGAGAAAGACCTTATAGAGAAATATACCGAAGAAAAACAGCAGCTTATTCAGGCTTATGAAGAGACAATATCACAGTTTAAGTAAGGCTTGTTCTTTTGGTTCTTACTCAAAATTTTCAGTAATTTCTCTCATCACTCAATGCTAGTTACTCTTTTTACAAAAGAGAAAAAAAAAGCTTGCTATTTGCTGAATGTAAAGACTTATAATAACTTATAAATAATATGTGATCTGAAGGGCTGACATAGAGGTGCTGAACAAAGAGATGACTGCAGTGAAGGAATGTTATATATCAGTTTGTGGTGAGAAGGACATCTTGGAAGCTACCTTAAAGCAGAAGTTTGAGGAGGAGCAGCAGCTGAAGGAAGACAAGGTAATGATGAAAATACCTATAAATCTCTCATTTCAGACTGTTTTATTTTTAAGGTATATCAAGAAATGTATTTAATTGCTTTTGAGAAGATTTTGGGAAACTATGCAGTTATATCAGAAACTTAACAAGAGTGGGCTGTTGGTTGTTCATTTAACTTGGTAGGTGTCTTATAGATAAAAATATAGAAGTAACCCCTCCCACTAGCTACTTATTTTCATAGTGGTTTTTCTAAAATCATGTTTATGACCCTTTATGGGGCTGAGTCAGCAATGGGAATTTTTATATTTGACACTTTTCCAACAAAACACTTGGTGATGATGGAAGTTGTCATCTCATTATTGAAAACTCTAATGCAAAGATACTATTAAATAATAAATTGAATTTAAATCTTTGATTTAAAATCTTGTTTTGCTTTTTAACCCCCCTCCCTCCCCAGGTTAAGAAGCAACTACTACAAGAGAAGGAAGACGCACTTCGCAACCAGAGGATGGAGCTTGAAGAGAAGTACAACATTTCTATTATAGCAGCAAAGAACCAATGGCTGAAAGAAAAAGAAATTTATATTAAACAGCAGGTTGAAAAGGAAGTTGCATTAGTTAAAATCCACTGGGAGAAGGAAGAGAAGGAGGTGTGGAGCTTATACTGGGGGTTTTGAAATACTTTTTTTTTTTTTTTCCTCAGAAGAAAATACACTTGTAAATTATTAATTTGCCATTTCAAGTAGTTGTAAAGGATCTGTATTTGTAGACATTTCTGAAGTCAAGTAGGTATTACACGCACTGTAGAGATGTCTTACTTCAGCAGGTTATTAGCTATGATTATATTTTCAACCTAGTGTCTTGAGTGAATGTTTACACAAAGGAGTTTTATATGGCCCCCAAATAAAAGACAGAAAGTGCATCTCCCAATCCCTTTACAAAAGGTATAGCCAGCAGGGTACTTGTGGGGAGGAAGGAAGGACCAGACATAAAAGGACCTAGTAAGAAATGTCTCGAAGTTTAAATTTTTTTTTTCTTCAGCAATGTAGATACCTGATTTGGAAGGAAGAAATGCACTGACTTCTGAACATGTTTTGCTCCTCTGTCAGGGAGGATTACTGGTATAAAATCAATTTCCCCAGCATGGATTTTGTTCTTCTTAGATGATGGTGCAGTTTGATTTACTTAGACATTGGGGAGATTTCTTTTTAAAAATATATATATATTTTCTTCCATAGAAAAAAGAACAAGTCATTGCAAAAATAGAAAGAGAATGGCAAAGTAGACTGGAAGAAACAAGAAGAATTTTAGTTGAATATAATGACTACAGCACCCAAACTGATCAAATAACGGTTACGGATGAAAGCTCATCTAAAGAGTTAGCAAGGATTGTTGAGGACCAGAAACTGCAGCTCCAGAAGGCATTGAAAGAAAAGATGGCCTCTGAAGAGGCCTTAAAAGAACTTGAAATAGAACTGGAAAATAAATACCATAAAAATCTTTCCAGCCAGGTAACAAATAATTATTCTGTCTGCCTGGAGCCTGTAAACTGACATGTGCAAATGTGCAGAATAGACCTAGATATATTTTTAAGCACTGTCGCCTTACCTGTTCTTGAGTAAACTCTGCTCATTATTTACTGAAGAAGCAGTAACATATTTTGTAGTTGTTATTTTTTCACACTTTACACAGTTGGTGAAATTCTGCAGGAATTTTGAACAGAACTGAGCATAACTGACATAGTTTTATACCTTTTTCTTTTAAGGAAAAAATGGCTTGAAATTGTTATTATTTTAGTAGATGAGAACAAGAAATGCAGAAGATGTAGGAAGTCTGATTTATTTTTTATTTCTATATACGTAATCTAAACTAACTCTTCACTGCTTTGTTTAAGTAGCAATGAAATTGTTTTCAATTGTGGTCGTTAAAGTAGCTTCTTTTCCCTGTTTATAGGTAGATGCAGCTTTAACACAAGCTCATGCTAGGTGGCTTCAAGAATTAACAGACCTCAAAGAGTATAAAATAAATCTAAAGGCAGAACAGGAAAAATGGGAAAGGGAGCATGCAGAGAGTGCAGCAAAACAGGTAGCACAGAATACTTGTGTTTTATATGTACTGCTAAACTGTTCACTGTTCTAACTCTTGTATACAACCTGAGAACGTTTACAGACCGAATTGGGGAATCATTAACGAGACATATTTCTAGTGTCCTTTGGCATTGAGGGTTTTTTGCCTGCAGGATTATGTTTTTTATGAGATAATTTGAAAATGATTTCTGAAAGATTGCTAGTGATTCAATATGAGAGAGAAAATATGAAAATGACTGCAGAGCGAATTGGTGGGTAATGCAGAACCAGAGAAGTTTATAGTTGGGTAAGTACAAAAGATAGGAGTTATTAATAACTAATAGGAGTTATTGGGCAGAGAGGTTTTAACTATACCTTATATGGTATATACTGGATTGGAACTGATGGATTGTTCTGTCCAGGTTGTCAACATCTAAGGAAGGATATCGATATTCTGTGGCACTTTTGTGTCAGATTATTAAAGCAAGCCTATTAACAAGATCACGTGCCCTTTTTCCTTTAAAGGGGGCATACTTAAGTCTTTTGATTGGATTGCTTCATGCCAGTCATAGAATAACAGAACATCTTAGTTTGGAAGGGAAATCTGGTGGTTGTATCTCGCTCTTCAAACTGGGGCTGAATTGGTCATTCAGTCAAGCTGATGTTTATGCCAGATAAGCATTCATTCTTTGCTGAAAACACTGGCTTTGTACATCCAGTAAATGGAAGAGTAGTGATCCTCGAGGATCTCCATAAAAAGCTGCAGCCCTTTCTGGCTGAAAGGATTTTGTGGCCTTAAATGAGTGACCCCTTTAAAGTCTTTCTATATTGTAGGGAGTGAGAGGATGTGTGCGGGAAAGGCTGTTGGTTTATCTTAGTCAGCAGTACAGTGAAATTCATGTATGGTGGTGATATTCAGGTATTCTTGACTCTTGATGTAGTTAATTATGTAGTGCATTGTGCTTTAAAATGAATTGTTTGTTAATGAGCTGTCTCTGTTATATTCACCAGTTAGCTCTAGTTCTCTCAGCTGCTGAAGAGAAATGGAAGAAAGAATTGGAGAATACAGAGAAATCTGGACCAAGAGTGAAAGAACTTGAAGAAAAGGTCCTTTCTCTAAGAAAGGAATTGGAGCTAAAGAAAGAAGAAATCCCTGCCACTATCAAAGCAGAAGTAGCAAAAGCTCGTGCTCAGTGGAACAAAGAAAAGCAAGAAGAAATCCTTCAGATCCGGGAGCAGAATGAAAGAGACTACCGTTCATTTTTAGATGATCATAGAAACAAAATCAAAGAGGTACTTGCAACAGCAAAGGAAGATCTTGTAAAGCAGAAAAATGACCTGTCTATTCAGAAAGAGGCAGAAATAAAGATGTTGCTAGACCAAAAGCAGCGAGAATGGGAGGGTCAGCAAACAAAGAGACTCCAGAATGAAATTAATCAATATGAGGAGAGGATGCTGTTTGAGCTGGAGGCCTTATTAAGAGAAATCCATGAAGAACTAGTCAACTGCACAAATAACGAGCCGTCTTGGAAGGATCAGTGCTTCACCACTCCTTCTGAATTAAATCATCAATGTAAAGAGAAACTAAAGGCTTGCCTACAGAAGGCCTACAGAAGCACAATTTACATAGTTCTAGCAAAGGCTGAGCAAGAATGGAAAGAGGTAATGTTTCTGTAAACTACAACTACCAACCAGAAGAGAGATTTAGGAAATGATAATTTGACCCTACATTATTTTTTGGTAATTAAAAAAAAAAAATCATAATCCTGAGAATCAGGCCTACATTTGAGTTCATTAATAGCAGTCCATTAGAATTGTAAAAAGAAGCTAAATCTACCTCTGACAGGTGAAAAGGAAGAAGGTAGGTGTAGCTTTCACATTCTTAATGCTTAAGTTAGAGAAAATCTGGTTAGAAATCACAGTAATGACTTCTAGTATTAGAAATAATGCGAACCATCATCTTCAGTTTGGGAGCTTGTTAAGAACCTCTTGTGATCTTTAGACTGGTAGGTCAATAATTAGGGCTGTGAGCTGTCGGACCAGTCTATGCAATGAGTGCAGGTTACACCCTGGAGTAGGATGATGATTGCACAGTATTGGTCTGACACCACGGTTCCAACAGCTAATGCATCTGTAGTGGTGGAGTGCCATCATTTTAGCTAGTTGCCTTAATTGCCATTAAGGTAAGCCAAGTTAAAGTAAAAACAAATCTAAGGTAAAAGCAAATCTAACCAAAAAGCAGAAAACTGTACTCCAAAATGGGTTATTTAGAGAAGCTTATGACGACAGACAGAAAATCATGCTTATTAAGGTTTTGAGTTATGTCCAAATGTTCCCCTGCCACGTATATCAAGTGACAAACTGAAATATTCACTATGTGTGGTAAGGCTCTTGGTCTATACGTGTTTGCTCATGCCTTTGTGTACTTAACAAGTATTAGGCACATACCCTTTTAAAACAGGTTTGCTGCAGCTTATTCTTATAATCCTGACAAGCCTTTAAGGAAAGAACCCCCAAAACATGGTTTTGCACCTCACTCTACAGGGTGTTTGTTAGAAACAGTATGTCATTGATATCCCTATGATTTCTTTTTTTAATTTTTTTTGAGGCAAAGTAAAACAAAATATTTTCCTAATTGCAACAGAACACAAAATAAATGATAAATAAACATAGCTGAAGCACTCTGGCTCATAACCTAGAGATTAAATGGTGAAATAACATGTCATTCAGACTGTGATTTCCATCTGTTTCTTTGTAGTCAGTGAAACTACACAAATATAAAATTATTGTAAAATACAGGGCCTGATGATTAGTCCATCCACAAAGCTAATTATCTTCTATCAACCTTTCTGCCTTCATTAGACATTAATTTTCTGTGTTGCTTTTAAGGGTCTTGATTTGAACTGATTCCAGTATTTAGTGAAGATATTTATCCTGGAATATGTTTTTACCAAAGTAATTGGTGATTAAAACGAAAATACCGATCAGTAATTCATGGTTGATGGCTTTCATATATGTGAACTCTTTTGGACCATAGAGTGGGAAGACTTTCCATCACCTTGCGGGGAGTAATTTAGTGGATTGTAATGTTCCACTGAGGTGTTTGCATAGTGACTTTTTCTTCTGATATAAGTAAAAGTGAAAACATTAAAATCTTCTTGCAGATTATCTGTAGTGGAACTAAAAAAAAAAAAAGATTTTAAATGACAAATTAGGGAAAGGATTATGATTTTTTTTTCTTTTGATATGCATGCCTGCATGAGGAAATCTATGCTATTTCTGTTTTAGAGAAGTTTAGCACTAAGCCGAATTTTATCCAAAAGGTTCTTTTGTTTTTCTATTGTTTTGACAGATTCCTCTTTTGCAGTGCTTATGCTTGCAGTAAGTTTTTGATTATGGGGAGCATCCCATCGGAAATGCCATTGCTACCCAACATTCAGCAGCTGTGAATTTATCCTAGAATAGGACAGAAAAATAAATTGCCTTATTCTTTAAGAAAAGGCAGGGAGACGGGTAGTGGTGGAAATAACTTCTCATGATGCTGTTATACCATTTCGTAGTTGTAGGAAGTTTCTGTCTAGAATTTATTCTTCTAAAGGTTTCCTGAATCATATGTTACACAAAGAATCAGAAATTTTTGCTTAAGCTTCATATGTTTCTTGCAACAGATGTGCATGCCTCTTGGTAAACTGTTGTTAATATTCAAATGCAGTTCAAGCCAATCAATGCTTTGAAGTCTCTTAATAGTAGTAGAGTAGTAGAGAGGCAGAGTTTTCTTAGTAGTAGTAGAAGACATAGTAATGTCTTCTTTTATAGCATGATACTAAAGAAAAGTAACATTATTTTTCTTTATGACTTCCTGTCCCTCTATTAGCCATCTTTATGCAGAAACTCCCTAAATGAGTCAAAAATCTTTCTGCTAGATATGCCCTTGAATAGTTGAAGTTTACTTTTTATTTATTATTTAGGACACTGGTTGGTGACGTTAAGGGCTGTTGCATTAAAGTTTCTAAAGTAAAGCTCTCGGGATAATTACTATTGCAATGAATTATACTGGGTACAGCTTAGCATGTTGGATAGAGATTTTCCTCACGATTGAATCTGTCATGTACAGTTCTGTGTCAGATTTTAAACCTAAGATAAACTTACTAAAACTATTTGGGCAACAAAGGGTGACTTGTTTTTCCTCTTAACACCTAATTTATTTAAGTAAGTTATTGGGTTTTTTTTTGCTCTATATTGAGTTTTCAGAAAGTGTTTTCAATTGCAGAAATATGAGCAACTACTGACTAAGGTAAATGAAAAAACATACTGCTGTGTGCAAAGTGGTGAAGGAGAAACTGGAGAAATGGCAAGACCTCCTGTGTACAGTGTTGGACACCAAATAGAAAAGCAAAGAATGCCAAGACAACCTCCTTCACAGGAAACGGAAACAGATAAAGGTACTGGTTTTGTTTTAATTTAATTGATGATAAAATCAAGGCGTTAAGCTTGTTAATAGTAGTCTTTAATAATTGATAATTGAATATACTGCATGCTTACTTACCTAGTGAATGTATCGATGACAGAGGAATATGCAGTTTTTCTGACATTGTATTGTTTAATGCTGTGTAGCTTGTACTATATTAGAAGTGCCCAAACTGCATGACAAATGGTGCTAATCTACTGATTATTGATCTAATGGTAGACTTCAAGCTTTAATTTAATGAATATTAGTAGCTTTCTACTTTTTAAAGCTGTTTTTCAGGAATTAATAGTATCTGCTGCAGATTTACTACTCCTAGGTGACTCTGGATAGAGGAATGCTAGTGCCTTCTGTATTTGGCAGCTAGTAAACAAGACCAGGCTGAATATACCATGCAGAATATAATCCAAACTGTGTCTCAAAAATGGGTAATATTCAACTAGTGTTTCGAAGATCAGGTGTTACTTCATCTCATCAGTAGACAAGATGAAGAATTCTGCCTTCATGTAAAACATTGTCATGTTATACTTCACCTGGCATAGTAGTCATTCAGATTTTTTTAATCTAGAAATTAATTCTGGAAAACCTGAATTGCAGGATGGGGGTTGGTGGGTGTGTGTGTGTTTCTATTTTTTTTTTTTCCTCCTCTGCAGCATTGTAGCTCTTTCCAAACCATCATGCATACTATGGAGATGGTGTAGTTGGAAGAAAAACTTCATGGGAGGCACAGTAATCTCTCTTGAGCTTTCTGTTTAGTTTGAGTTCTTACGCAACCAAAAAAACATAAAGCAACAAAGCCCAAGAGAATCTTTGGCCTTATGCCTATAATGTGGCTTGAATTCCTTCAACACCAAAACAACAAGCCATCTATTAAACACAAAACAATACAAGCAACGTGGCTCTTTGGTCTCTAGAGCTCCCTGTACTGGCTATAGAGAGCAGCCTTTGCCCTTCTGGAAGTGGCCCAGTCTTTGTAAATCTCTTGGCTTAACTAGACTCAGCCACATGTGAGCCTTCGCAGCAGGTAGCGCCTCCCCTGCAGATGATTCCAAAAGCCTCTGTTTGTGTTTTTTTGTTTGTTTGTTTTTTAATGTGCAAATGTGATACCACAGTCTATGCTGAGACCTCTCTTTAGATTCAAAGCATGACAAATATGGATGTACTGAGGCTGAAAGGGCTCAAATACTTGATAGATAATGCTGTACATTCTGTAACTGAGGTCAGCCTGTTGTGATTCTTTTAATTGAACTAATACACTGTATGCGTTCCTAGTGAAAGAAGGAATATCCAAGTGCACCAGTGGAAATGGTAATGTTGGGTTTGATTCTTTTTGATCCCATGGGTGATATATAACATATAGTAATTGCTATTGCAGATGAGAAATGTAAGAAAAGGAACCTTTGGGCTCATGAAGATTTTTGCTCTGAGTGCTGCTGCCAAGAGCTTGAAAAAAAGGAGACTTTGTGCCAGGATTTGAAGAGAAAGTTGGAGAAAGCCTGCAGACATCTTCAATTTGCTGTAAGGGAGCACAAAGCTAAGACGGAGCAAATCCAAGGTTAGGATTGTTACATAGAGAAAAGCTTGAAGGAGCTCTGCCTTACTGGCTGCATGGAATCTCTTTAATCTCTTGTGTCATATAGCTTTCAGTGGATGCAAATAGGATGTGTGTCTGTGTGTGTCTGTGTGTGTGTGTAAAAGGCAAAAAAAAAAAACAACAAAAAACAACAACAACAACAACAAACCAAAGCATAGTGGAAAAATGATTACTTCTTGGCTGTAACCATTACGTATCACATGTGTGCATTAAGAACAAAATGCGGGAAAAATGAACACGCAGCAGATGGTCTTTGTGTACATGTGGATCCCATTGCCAGTGAGGGTTATACACATCTGTGTGTGTGTGCGTGTGTGTGTGTGTATACATATATATATATGTATATTGTGTATATATATGTATATATATGTATATGTATGTATGTATGTATATGAGTCTGGGAGGTCTTTAGCTGGCTCTTTTGAGACTGTACTGGTACTGTGCTCCTATGCTCCTACTCATCCCACCATGGTAGGAGTATACAGAGCAGTGTGGCCCCAAATGCTGCTTGGTTACTTTTGGTGCTAGTGTTAAAAAGCCATTGTCCACAGTTTTCTTGTATCTTCCTGCTGTTAGTAACAGATTTTAGCCTTGTTCTCTCTCTCTCTTTTTTTTTTTTAAGGTTAAACTAGTATTTTAAGTAGTTCTTGCATAGTTTCTCTTGCCTTTTAAATCAAGATATTATTTTTGTGTTCCTTTGTAACAGAGAAGTACAGGGTAAATGACAGAGAAAGGTCTGTAATTCTTGTATCTTTCCTATGTCAAAAGTACGTCACCCATGGTAGATATTGAACACCTCGACTGTTCACTGGAAGTTTGAATGCAAAGCAGGGATCCCACTGGAAGTATAGAAATTAGGTTTTTCTGAAGCTACTTTTAATAGAAAAAGATAACACAAAGTTATCGACTTGAGGTTCCTCTACTGTAAGTTTCTGCTTCTGATTAAGAAGTGATACATTCCAGTAGTTGAATTTTAGCAAACAGTCTGCAGACTGGGAAGGTTTCAGATCACAGAGTATAAGTGTTTGTCCTCATATCAGTCTGGCTCTGGAATAGTGTTGTTTTGCTGTGATAGTCTTTATCTAACACTTCTGGCGCTATTGCTATCAAATAGTACCAGCACTACACATGCTGGCTAATGGTAAAACCTCCCTGAGACTTTGTCATCAGCTTAGTTAAATGCAGTATTATCTGAATTAATATTGCTACTTGTTTTTTTTTTTTTATCATACTCTTGCATCTTGTGCATGTCATTTTTTTCAGGATAATAGATTCCATCCATTGCTTTTTGCAACTCGGTAGAAGTCTCTGCCCACAGCAGGAACTGAGCTAGCAAGGATAACTCTTCTGTATTAACCCCCACTGTAGTACCTGTAACTGTCTGTCTTAGCTCTCCCTTCCTGGGTCTTGTATTTTGGTTGGCTGCTCAGAGGAAGTCTCACTGATTCATCTGTCTCTAAATAGCAACAAACTTTACCTAGGTTGGCCTGTGAGAGCAGCTGTAGAAAGATTGCCTGCCCTGCTTAGTACCTATGCTTGAGAACATTTGTGTTCTTTCATGTTTGAGACATAACTTATCAGGTGGCACAGGGTTCCCTTTCAGTTTGTATCTGAGAAACTCTTTTGCCTCGTACTCAGGTGTATTCAAGTTGATAGAGATTCCTGTTTTAATCATTAGAAGAAAGGGGATGATGTTCTCTCTGAAGGAAAACATGCTGGTGATTTGACAAAAGAGTTTTGTGCTCCCAGACATGTTTGAAGCAGTTAAAGCTGCACACAGGAGTGTCCAGGCCATTTTTAGGCTCCTCTTAGAGAATGATAGGAATTGGACTTGCTGAACATCCAGGTTCAAGAGAGATCTCAGCTGCTTACTTAAGGGGTCAGCAACTACAGAATTACTTAGGCCTGCCTTGGTGAAAGATACTCACGGAGATGTGGCAAGTGGCTGGCTCAGAGAATAGGTGCCAATTAGTAGGTTATACCAAAGGACTCAACTCCTAACGTGTCAAAGACTATGCTTGCAGTGTGGAGTTTTTCAAAATATGAAAACTCTTGGTTGTCCACTGTAATAAATTTTATGCTCAATGAGGATCATTAAGAGCTGTATGTTGTAAGGAAAAAAAATGTAAACCACAAATGAGAATCATTGAAGGCCACGAATTTTTCCAAACTTGGGTTCTCTTGTATTGCTTCGTTCTGTATTCAAGGATTGTTTCTTGCATTTTGTTTCTTCCATGTATCATCCTAGAAAAGGAAGCAAAACCTCTCTGCCTTTTGTATGGCATTTTTCATTTTTCTTCATATTTTTCATTTTTCTATATTCCATCCATGAAAACTGATTCTTCCAGCAAAGACTCTGCTTATTAAAGACACATCCCTCCTTGATTGTGGTAACACTTATGTTCACCTAAGAATTTCTGTGGCTGGATGCATTAGTGGTATCTCTAGCAAGCATAGGTGCCGAAGGACAGGTAGGAAGTGTAACCAGCTTATGCTGCTTTTCTTTCCTAAATTAAGGAACTTACAACCATGAAACCTTCAATTGATTAGTATCCAAGTTTGTCTATCAATGGACCTTAGTCCTTTTCAAAAATAGCAATGTCTTGAATTCTATTAAATGGCTGGTAAATGGATTTTCAAGGTCTTTAACCTACGCTTTAGGAAACGACACCAGCGGTCAGATAGTGTCAGCGCTAGCTCTACCTCATGGGCAACAGCCTTTGGTACAGGTCCCAGGTTTGGGACCTTCTGTTGGGTCTATTGATGCTCATTCCATGTGCTGACTCATAATACTTAAATGATTTTAGAAACACTAAGCGCAGTTCAGCATGAAAGTCTAACCTTTTTCTGTAACACTAGCTTGTGATCATTGAGCAAGAGACACTTTTATCTTTTTCCATCTCCAGGAACCTACAGATGTTAACCCACAAACTAATCATTCTTTTCCAACATTTGTCAAAACAACCCTCATTATTCCTTCCTCTCCTGCCCTTTCTATACCCTCACTTAATAATATCTGAAGTTTAACCTCAAGTTCAGGCTTTGATCATCTTGTAATTGCTTGTTAGAGCTGTCTGTAAGCTGTTGATGCTTTTTGACACTGAATTCCTACACCAGAAATAGCAGTTACTATATAGTAGCTTATGTTCACATCTATTAGAATTGAGAGAAATACAATGAGTTATGATTCATGACTTCTATTTTCTGTAGAAAATCAGAAGACTTTAGAGGCTCTGATTGCAGAAAACACTGAGATGAAGGCTAAACTAAAAGACCTGAGAACACCACCAAGGTAATAATAAATAAAGCAATATTTTCATAAGATAAGCTGCCTTCCTTGCACAGTATGACTTGTGTGCTTTTCAGGTCACTGTCAGAGGGAGCCATCTCAAAATCCTGTACATCCTGTGACAGTGTAAAAGGACTGGAGGAAATGCGTGTTCAGTACATTAAAGCTGTGAGCAAGATTAAGAGTAAGTATTAAAGCTCGTAGAGCAAAATAATTTACTTTGCTGTCAGTTTCCTGTGCAATTTGGCTGAAGGAGGAAGAACTAAAAAAAGTCATGGGAATTACATTTGCTTTACTATACTAAATGTCTTGTGAACTGATCTTATTTCTCCAAAATCTGCCTACCCCTTTAGTCTCTCCTGAGGGAGAACCCACTTCTGTACGACCTATTTCTCTTCCTGTGTTCTTGGCCTTCTGGGCTTTAGTCGGCAGCCTTTTGGCAGAGGAGAGGGGATTCAAGTCCAATGCTAGGTCTTATTTGACAGCAGCAGGTCCCCAAGTGCCAGCTGTACTGCCATCGAAGAATTCCTGGACCCGCATTTACCAACCTTCCTCTGAAATCCTGCGCTTAGCATGGCTATTGGCCAAATGCTGCGGAGGAACAAGTGACAGCCAATATGAAACATTAAACAAGAACTTAACTGTCTGGCTCTGGGTCTTGCACAGCACTTAGCCAATGGCAACCCGAGGAATGGGGATTTGGGAGGAATGTTGGCTGGTGAACCTGGGCCCTTGCTGCCTTGCTCCAAGTCTGCTAGACGGTCCCAGTTCCTTTTTCTGTTCAAGGAGTCAGCACTGATGGAGTGTGTTTGCATAGGTGATATGCTTTGTTATATCCGTGAAAGTAAGGAGAGAGCAGCTGAAATGATTAAAGTGGAGGTTTTAAGAGAACGTCAAGAGACTGCTCGGAAAATGCGCAAATACTATCTGACCTGCCTTCAGCAGCTGCTTACTGATAACGGGAAGCACGAAGGGTAAGTTCAGTTCCATTTCTCTGGAAATTAGTATGGCTTTTGAAGGAAGCGCAGGAAACTTCTAGTTTAGTGTTGAGTTTGTTTGCTGGTGGTTCAGCCCGTCTTAGAGCAAGCCATGTCTAACCTGAAGTCTTGCTGGGCTGCTTTAGGAGTATCCCAGTAGGTTGCCGTGGGGTTTCCAGGGATTTTCATGACTGAAATCTGTTGAATAGTCTGATATATGTTATACTACCTTTCCAAGGTTCTCTGACTCTCCCCAGTATTTCCTTCAAGTAAAACGCAGAGTAAAACCAAAGAAGCACTGTGGTTTTGCAACTTTTGTACATTTTAATTTTTGAAAGGAAGACAGTTTTGAAGGTGATCTTTTAAGGCTGAAGTAGTAAAGTGTATTTGTTCTTTGCTGTTGTGAGTTGTCAAGAAGACATTAAATACTTAAAACAAATTCTACTTTTTTTTTTGATTTGTTTTGTTTCCCTTGGTCTTGCTGGAAGACTTGCCAAAGGCTCAGACCTTCCTGAGCTTTAATTGAAGAAGCAGGGCTGGTTTTGGACTGTCAACAAATCTTTCTTTGGAATGTGTGGATGGCAGCTGATCACTTGTGGGTTTTTTTGTTGTTGTTTTCTTTTAATGCTTATTTAACAGTGGGTATTAAACACCTCTAGATGTGCAGTGCCTTTGGGACTGCAGTTTTCTAATGATTTGTTGTTTATTCCAAGATAGAATCCTATAAGCCTTATCTATTGCTCTATAGTAGAAATAAAAGTTAAGGATAGTATTTTGAGCAATGACTATTTGAGAGTGAACATTAGAAGCCTTTCTTATGGTGTGTAGCTTTTGCCTAAAAGCAAAGGAGCAGAAGCTAAAGCCAAAAAACAAAACAAACAAACAAAAAAAACCCAAAAAACAAAGAAGAAACAACAAATTCTTATTTCCTCTGTAATATAGATCTGTTAATAAATGATGGCTGATGAAATGGCTTATGTAGAAAGTGTATGCATTCTGCTGTTATTTATTGATTGCTTTAGCTGAAATGACATAAGAAAAACTAATTAACCTTAAACTTTTTTATATGTTCTGCAATTCTTGGTAGAGCTGAAAAAAAAATAATGACTGCTGCCAGCAAGCTTGCTACAATGGCTAAAGTCCTTGAAACGCCTGTTCGACGTGTACCCCAAAGCAAAACTACCCGCTCAGGTCTGTTGGGTGATATAGTTCTGGTTCTCTTGTTCTAAAGGTTTAATGTATATAGTACTGAAAATACAAATGAGTGGTGAAATAGCAGATTTGTTGTTGTTGTTTTTGTCTTTTGGTAAGCCTGTGAACTGAAATGTAGACATGAGCTGCTTATTTTGATGATGCTAATATTGACAATTCTTTATAAAAACATTTTTTCTTCCAACCTTAATATCTCCTTCAATTAATCAATTTCCTTCTCTTCTCTCCTAGTTGTGCCATTAAATTCTGATCTTCCAACTGGAGTTGAGCACTCAGACAGGGATTTCGTGCTTCAAACTAGGCCAAACTGTATGGAAAGCAAATCATGTGCTGAAAATATTACCCAAAAAGCTAATGATAAAGTTGTACAGAAGTGTGTACCACATGACTTGAGGCAGCAGTTTGATGCAAGACAGACTGAAACACAATATGTGCTTCATAAAGGAGGGACTTCAAGTATCCAGAATGGGAATAATTGTAAGAGCTTACATGATGCCTCAAGAGATGCCCTGTCAGAGCTTTATCCAAATGAAGGTAGAAGAGAAAAATTTGGCCCCATCATAAATGCAGATAAAAGACTGTTGTGCACAGCTAGCGAGATAGCACATGAAAATACCCCTCCATCTGCTTCTCAGGTAAAGTTGGGAACTGTGCATGCATCCAGCTGCATGAATGGTCTTGCCATATCCAAGCCAATTCACTGCATGCTGGAGAGCCAAAAGGAAAGAACACTCTTCAAAGATGATAAATGTAACCAGCCACATGGAAACTTGAAGACCCCAACTGAAATACCCCAGGATTTTGATGTTCAAGAAGCTCCAGAAAGGGATGAAGGCAGCTGCAGTGAATGGAGTTCCGTTAATGGAAGTCTGCACCTGGATAGTGCCAATATGTCTCTGTTGTTCTCTGAACAAAAACTTGTTACTAATGACCAAGCACAGATGGCTTCTTATGAAGAATTTGCTCACATCAAGTCATTTTCCTCTATGGATGAAAATGTTGGTACTTCTTGGAGAGAACTTACTAATGACAAGATTCTTGATACAAAAAACAGCACAAAAGTTTACTGTAGAGACCATCTGAAAGCAAATGCAGAGCATGCTTCATTCCTGAAGTCTGACAAATCAAAACCTCCTGTAGCACAACTCGGTGCATCACCAAATTCAAATGCTGGAAAAGGCTACAACCAGTACTTGAAAAAAATGGTGCGGGATCCCAAAGCTTTTCAGGAAGATAGTGGTTTTGATAGCCCACTTTGTAACTTAAACTGATAACAGGAGTTCCTCATTTGTTGGGGGGTGTGTGTGTGTGTGTCTGTGGGGCCACATAAACGTATGAAATCATATATTTAAATAAAAGCTTGAGGATGGGGAAAACCTGATTGTTACGCATTTTCAAACTATTGCGTAAAGAAATGCTATAAAACTAATATTAATGGAGACTTTTGTTTACCTTTGTATTGACTTTTGTAGTTGTTTATGTGTATTATATGTTTATTAAATACAATCTATTTTTATATTTTAACTTTAGTTTGCAGTGCAATGTTTATTTATATAAAACAAAGCTACTGTCATTTGTGGTAATCCTTTAAAGTGCTTTTGAAAGCTTCAAAGCTCAACACATATAAGATATTTTAGAGTTTGTATGAAATAACCATTTCAATTGACCTGTCCAGACCTCCAGCCTTTTAAGCCTCTGTGCTTGTCCATTTTGAAAGACCTCCAGCCTTTTAAGCCTCTGTGCATGCTTATAGTAAAAGCATAAATACTTGTATATTTTTATTAAACTATTATAATCAAATTTCAAGTATGTTTTCCCTTGGGTACAGCGCAAAAAAAATATATTGTGAAAGAAGGTTTAATTTAGGACAACCATGTTTTACGGATGTTCCTTAAATAGCACAAACTATCACTTTGAACCAAAGATGCAGTCATATTTCTCTTGGTATTTATTGCACTTCCTTTTAAAGGCCGGCTTGTGTGCCATAGGGAACTGAAACGCAGAGGTTAGACTTTTTTCTGGATCTGGGTCAGACAGGAGGGCAGGTGTGTGTATGTGTGTTTGTTGTTTGTTTTCTCCTTCCTCCTTCCCTCTTCCTCTCTCTTGCTTGTGGCATTGCATTTCATTTCTAGGGATACTTTCACGAAGACAGTTTTGCTGGTGGGTTTATTGGTCCTTAACTCTTGTTTATGCAGTGTGATTAAGTAATACCTGCTGCCTCTACTAATGTGGTTGTGGCCCAGCCATTCACATGAGCAGTAATACAGAGTATGTAAACACAGATTTTTGCCTCCTGTTATTTTTGTAATGCTGGAGCAACCCGTCTGTGCCCCCAGCTGCCCCCATGAGCACGTAGCTAAAGGTTGTGTTATGTAAGGATGCTCATTTGGGCTTTCAAATTTGAACAGCACAGCCCAGTCTAGAATCTTGCTTTCAGTTTTTACAAGGAAATAGTGTAAGATTCAACAGAAAAACATTTAAAACATATTAACCCCCCCCCCCCTTTTTTTTTTTTATATAAAAAAAAAAAACCTCTTGCTTGTTTCATCTTTCAGGCCAACTGGCAAATAGGAGTTATGTCTGGTAAGCAAGACATATTTGTGACTTGAAGCTTTCTCAGGAGATCTAATGAGAAGGATCAGAATTTCTTGGTGGCCCTTAGTGTTACCCCTAAATCCAATCCCGCTTCCTCTTTAGCGAAGGTGGGGTTTGTCATCCTCAGCGGGAGCAGGATCAGGCCGCAAGAGACCTCTTGTGCCTAAACAAACATGAACAGTGGTTAAGTTCAAGGGCCAAATTCCAAGCCCTTAGCTAAGGAAATAACTGTGGCCTTGTCTGTAGGGGAAAGTTTTTACTAGTTATCCCACTCTCAACCCTGCATGGATGCTGCTTTTTTTTTTTTTTTTTTTTTTTCCTCCCCTCTCGACAGTCTAAGAGTGGCTTTTTTGGTTAGCCTGAATGTTTTTCCAAATTGCATAAGCTTAAAAAGAAGTATGTTTATTCCAGTATAAAAGGTACTTGCATGGTTTCTTAAGCCAGTATATCGGTTTCATTCATTCCTTGGCCTAATCTAGAAACCTTTCCAAGATGGACAAAGCCCATGTCCATAGAAGTAAATATGCAAGTGTTCTGTAAGACATGACGGAACCTTCAGCAGCCAAGGAGCCATACTGGTAGCAGCTGTAGTGAGATTTTGCTCGGTGGCCTGGTGCAGCATATTTTACTCTTCTAGAACACATGTATGATCGTCTTTTCCATGTTAGCATTCACCTGAGATGGGGTTGATATTTTACTTGTAGCTGGTCCCTAAAATGCCAAGCTTAGTGAATATGTGCAAACTGCTTTCAAAATCCCATCAAAAGCTTTTATAGTGCAGTGTATTTTATCTCATCTTGTTCATTTTTTTTTGTATATGTAGTATCATAGTTTTTAGCTTTTTAAAAAACTACTGTGCTTAAAAACTCAATTACTTCAGTTTAGAATAAAATACTTAATGATGCTGTTCATGATAAATCTTTGGATAGTGGCCGCTTTTCAGATACTTTAGAAGCTGAAGTCCTACAGTGAGGAAAATGGATCTTGCTCATTCCTGCATACACCGGAGAAAGTGAAGGCTGCAGCAGATCACAGCAGCAGGCAGGTAACAAGAACAAGTTCGTCTTGTGTGTGGATTTTCTCTTTTATGTGGCAGGAAGAATATGTCATGTAGACAGGCAAAAGAGTAAGAGGAAAAAGATCTTTCCAATTTCAACTAGTAAAAGTAGGAATATTTAATTATAGGTGTTATATTAGATTTATATTAGAGTTGCTATTTCAGTGTATACCATATTATAGTATTGCACTGTGACATTGACCAAAACTGTAATGCATATGCAAATGTGTGTGTGAGTAAAGATTCTGTTAAATCCTTGCTTACCTAAATCTAACTCTGTATGTTGTTACTCTGACATCTCCAGAGTGCTCTGGAGCTCCTGAGGGGTTTGAGTTCTCCTTAATGAGAATCAACTGTGAAGGCCTGCAGAGGAGATCCAGACCCAAACAGCAGCAGGCATTCCCTGGTGAGTAGAGTTGTGAGGGACAAGGAAATGCTTAGCCCAAAAATCAACAGCTCTGATTAAAAAGCATTCCTCAGCTCTCATTCTTGTAACCACAGAAGGAAAGAATGAAGCAACAGCAGGCAAACAGGGGTGGCAGCTCCCAAAACTGGCCAGCTGACACCAATAGGGATGGGGGACGTGGTGTTGCAACATGTGTGGCTGGATGAGTATAGCTGAGCCAATGTTATAACAGGCACTAAATGAATATCTTAAAGTAAGTTTGCCATATGTTTTCACCTGCTGGGTTATATTGCTGACCTGTTTTATTCAAGAATTCATCACTTACTGTTAGATCTTGATTTAAATTGTTACTTGCTTTAATCACAGTTATGCTAAAAGAGATGGTTACCTAGTTCTAGAAATGTGGCAGTTTAGTGCTGTTTAGCGTAAGCTTTGTTTAACTATTCTCTCACCAAAGAGGGGAGAAAAAAAAAAGTAGTAGCAAAATGCAATGGTTTCTTTTCTTTTTTTTTCTTTTCTTTTTTTTCTGGTCAACAGTGTCAACATCAGCTGATTTATCATGCAGATACAGTGTATGTGCACACTCTTGCTTGGAGCAACCTCTTTCAGCCAATGTGTCACTCTGACCTCATTTGATACTGAAATACCAACGCAGTAGTAGCATTGCCAAGCTGCCTGAATCATATGGTAAATTAAGGAGATAACTTATTACACATTATTACTTTAGTGTAGCTTTGTGTTTACCTAGAACTTAATTATCTTTTATGTAGTTAAATGTGCATAAATTGCTCATGTGCAGTGTGTGTCCTTAACTGATGCATGTTTTGAGATAAATTATTCTTGGTGTCTAACACAGTTTATGTATCTTCAGGGTCCTCCTCTTTCAGCTGGAATGAAATAGTGACACTTCTGTTATGTTAGAGCAACACCCATAGTTGTTAATGGAGAAGCTTCAGAATAGATGTTGCATGAATAAGATTTAAACACCCACCTTGTTTATTTTCACTAGGCATGTCTTTTTTTTTTTTTCCAAACCACAACTTGCTATGGTAGACGACAAGGTTTTAGGCTTTCAGTATTAACATTTCTGGAACACCCTTTCCTTTCCGCTTGTTGTAATCAACAAACTGAGTTTACTGTTCTGTGCAACGTAGAAGAAAACTAAGCCAAAGGATTCAAGGTCACTGTGCCTGTGCTGTTGGCACACATAACATCAGAGCGCCTCAGTGTCCTCACGTGTTAATGCTTGAGACCTTTGTGAGGAGGGGAGTGAATACGACCTGTTGTATGAGTAAGAACTGAGGCCCGGAGAGGTTAAGTAGCTTGTTCAGGCAGTTAGGAAGCCTGAACAGGGAATTGAAACCAGGCCTTTTAAATCCTTGGCTAATGCCTTAACTGACACATTACCTTTTCTTTATGCTTTATGGCTTTACTGTCCTTTTGATTTTCTTTGATTTGTCCTCTGTTCTAGTCAGGTAGTCAGGTCTATTGCTTTGTGTGTTTTGTTTGTTTTTGATTATTATTTCCATTGTCTTTACACTGGCCCATTTTTTTTTCTTTGGCTTTGCATTTAGCCTCTTCTTTTTCTTTTTGTTAATTTTAATCTTGGCTGCTCTTTCCATCTGACTTTGCACAGAGTCGTCTTCTTTCCTTGAATGTCATCTACTTTTAAGATTTATTGACTGTTTCTACCAGCATCATTCAGCAGCCCCCTCTCTGGAAGGGGTGTGTGTATGTGTGTGGAGTGGTGGGGTGGAGTAGGCACTTTGAAGTTCTTCTCCAGAATGACACAGATACCCTTTCTGGTATTATCCGACTTCTTGGTGACCTTACCTATGATTGTGAAAGTCTTTCAGAGTTGCTACTTTCAAATCCAAGTTCAACACGAGTAATCTCTGGATGTGCAGCTATGGAAAACTCTGGCTTGTGTTCTTTGGCTTTCCTTAACACCTTTAGGGTTTAATATCTTGTTCCCACCTCCCTGCTGGACTATCTCTTATTAATACTTTTGAGTTGGTACTTTCCACTGAAGCTTGAAGATCTGCTTACCACCATATAGTGTGCTTTTTCTCTGAAGATCTCAAGCTGGGTATACTTCCCAGAAGTATCGTGATGCACAGTCTTATATATATATTTCAGTCATTCATTCTTAAAACTTGCTGTCAAAGCCATTCTTTTGCCGTTAGAGCTCTGTTCTCATGTTTCCCTTTGTTCTGTGGGAGTTGGTAAGATTTTGCATTGAAATTTATTTTAAACGTTTGCTCTTTTGTGCAGATTCACTGCGAGGCCTTGTTTCCCACAGTGTAGATGGGTGACAATGGAGATGATGGCAACCTGGCAGGGATACAGGAGCACATGACTTGCAGCTGGAGTGAGATGTCTTGCAGTGTTCTGATGCAGAGTACTTCACATTTCCAAATGAACCATGCTTCTCTAATCTTGGTGCTTGGGCAAATACTTCCCTGTTGTGCAGTCCTGGGCACTGATCTATGTGAGAAGCAAAGCTCTTGTTCCCTGCTTTTCGGTACATGCTTGCCTACCAAGGAAGAATTTCTCGAAGTTCGAGCCCCTTTTAACACTTGCTAAAACAAGTCTGCTTCCATCATGTAGTGATGCCTCTTTGTAAATTTGAATACAAGTAAAGAAATGCATTTCCATTGCCAAATGTTCTGGTTGAATGACATCCCTGGTGTTCCGGCTTCATCCAGATGACGAATGTTCCCTGTCAGCCTGCAGCCTAGTGAGAAGGGACAATGGTACAGAAATACAGTAATAATCTAATCAACTCTGCTTTAGAATGTTAAACAAATGCAATTCTTTAATGCTCTGGTTTTGCTATAGCTGTTAATTAACATTTGCAAAAGCAATTTGTACAGCAATGGAGTAGAGAGGAAATATTCAGTTTTAAGTAACTTTACTCCCCTCTAGTGGTCTTGTATCATATATATACTTTTATATAACACTTGTCGATAGATTTAAAGATGGTTTATCAAGGTTTTTAAAAAGTCGGCTGGTAATTTCCCTTCTCATCTTTTATTTCTGTACACTGAAACTGCTTCGCAGTGACTGGGATTCTTGATTAAAGGCCAAAATGCAGCCACAGCTTTAGAAAAAAGGAACAAGCAAGTTAAAATCTATGGAAGAATCTCAGACCTGTGCACTCAACCTCTTTTCCTTATGCCCTCAAAGCTGTCGCAGCGTGGCAGTGTTAGTGTTGATGGCAATGTGACTCAGACGGCAGCCGAGACTGTAGAAACTTCAGTGAAACACAGTTACTTCTGCAGTTGATGCTAAGGGACATGCCAGTTTTGGTGCGTGTCTAATGCTGTTAGGGCCTGTGGAAGTTGTGGGACATCTGGAAACTTCTGAGTAGCTGGGATGATCCTTTAGGGTTGGTAGTTGGGTCATTCCATGTAGGATGTGGCTTCCACTAGCTGGCAAATGAATGAGAACCTATGGGATCAGAATGGAAACTCTATAAGCAGCCCCGTCTCCTTTTTTGAGTCACTGATGTAATCTAAGCTATATAGGTGTGCAGCACAGGTTTAGCACAGAAAAAGTTAATGGGTAGCCATTAACTTGGCCAAATTTTTCTTTGCGGTCTGAAGTCTGTACTTTGACTGCTTTTAAAATGACTTATTAATACATTATCCTTGGAAAGGACAGGGTGCCTCACAAGATGCTTGTCTCTTCTTTCTCTGCTTGGAGAGTATACTTTAAGAAAAATGTACATGCGTGAATCACTTTTCAGAAGCTAGCTGTTCTTTTGAAACTACCCATTTCCTACCTTTCTGTTTTCTTTTAAAATGCTTTGGACTATTGTCTGGGGGAGAAGGTGGCCAGAGAAACAAGGATATTGAGTCAAAGAACATTTTGACAATTTTCTGTTTGAAAATACAGTTCTCTTAATGCTTTGCAAAACTGTATTTCTCTTCATATTTAGTTATGGAAGAAACTTGAACACAGTCCAAGAATCAAAACACTTTAGTACTACTTGAGTGGAATCTTTTGTTTCTAAAAGAAATCTCCTTTTGTAAACTTTTGCAACTTTGCAAAAAGTCAAAATGAAATGAAGCAGTTTAGTAAACCAAAACACAACTTTTTTTTTTTTTCCCGATAAACTTGAGTATCTGTTTCCTTCCAAATTGGAAGTGAAAAGTAAAATTCTTCATAAAATATAACTTCTGTCCTCCTGCCCTGCTCTTACAAGGGATTCTTTGCCCGTGTCAGTTATGCATGTTATATTAACCAATAGCTGGAGAAACTATTTCCTATGTTTCTCAAGGTTGTTCCCTTTAGATCATTAACAGATATTTCTAATAAACATGAGCGGAGCCAGCAGAGTCTTTGACTCTGTTTATCATTTTGAATGTCTGAGCAGTCCCTATGAGAAGCTGTGACTAATCCATCAGCCAGAGAGGTTAACTTTTTCTATTTTTTTTTTTGTACAGCAGTGTCAACAGTCAAAGAGAGTATAAATCATTCACAAATACACATGTAGGAAAGCAGGTAAGATACATAATGTGAAATACAGTGATCCCTATAGGTAGGGAAAAGCAGAAAGGAGACAGATGATGCAGATGTTTCTTTTCTTAAACGAGCTGGGAAGCCTTGCTTGCAGGACTGTGCAGGCCTGGGTAGGCAGGGATCCACAGCTACTTGGGGCACTCAATCTAATGGCCAGCAATCCTGTGGGGGGACCGGTCCAGACTTGGGAGCGTTGACAAGTTCTGGTCCTGTTGCTCTTACTCTTCTTTGCATCTGGTCCATGTAGGAGCCCCATAACCTCGAAATTTCAGGTATAACATATGCTCCCGTGCTCTGCTCCCAGAAGTAAATGGTAATTAAGAACTGTAGCTTAGTGTGCGAGTAAAGGTAAATTTGTATAGTATTTAAACTCTTTTACCTGAAGATGGACTCCAAAGTGGAGAAAACTTAATGAAAGCAGGTGATGCAATAAAAGTATCAGAGGAAGTGATTGAATAGATCCCAGTAGCTGGAACCAGCTGTGTCTTAAGCTGGTATTAAATTTAGAAAGAAGAAAATGTCAGGAACAACCCACTGTCATTCCTTCAGCTCAAGTTAGCAATAGTGAAAGATGAGGAAGAAATCTATGATCGTATCAAGCCCTTTGTATGGACTGCTGTGTATAACATAGTTCTTTAAAATACTGCTAGATGCCAGCACTTCATTTCTGTTAGGAAACTTGCTGTTTTTAATACCAGTAGTAGTGCTATAGCTAATCAGAAATTTTTGCTGGAATGTTATAGTACCAGTGGGGAAAATACAATACTGATAATTCTTGTTTCTTTTTGTAGTTTCAGAAGGATGAAACTATTGGACAAAGGAAGCGGGTCTAAAAAATGAGCATGCAAATGGTCATGTCTAAAAACTGTAAGATCCTAGTTATGGTAAAAGATTTGATTCCTGGAGCCATCTTAGAGATAACCTGCTTGGATGCTTTACTGCACATTTCTGCTTTGCTATCAGGTGCAAGCAGGTGTCTTTGCAGCACTGCTCCGTTTTGCCTAAACCTGGTGTTGAAAGCCAAATCCCTCATAGTCTGGAGTTTTCTTCCTGTGCTGTTGGTATAGTGCCCGAAGACAACAGTCTCATTTGGTTTTGCTCAGAGCATCTGTAACATGAAAAGCCCATAAATCAAATCACCACACTGCCTGCTGACTGCTTTCTTGCCAAAGTGCTGCTAACTGTGGAACACATTTTGCTGATCATCGGAAGGAGAGCAACTTACACACCTAACAGCTGGAAGCCAGTGCTTCCTTGAAGGAAAGCTATTTGCTGATAGCTTAGGAGCAATGTAAACAAGGCAGACATGGATAGTTTTGTAGCTGAGATTAACATTGTTGTGTGTTAATCTTCCCAGCATCTTGATGGGCTGGACCCAACCTGCCTTCTGCATAAATGTGGCAACTTCCTCAGATTCTCTTTCTACCCTCTGGTCTTTGTATTGCAGATCAACTGGAGGCAGTATTTAGTCCAAATGTGTTAGAAGAGCTCAAGGGTATGACTTGGTTATACATGGGACAACTCCTTTTCCTTATTAAGGGGCTTGGTCAGTACATAAATTATAATGTTTTAAATATGTATTGATTTTTAATTGTTTTCCTTTTTCTCCAGCATGGGCAGAAACCATGTTGTTTGGTTTCTGACTGGGTGAGAGAGGAGAGCTTGTGAAACAAGGCAACCAAAGCAGGTAAGTTGTTACCAGGACTGCTCAGAACAGCTTATCTTTATGATACCACTGGGATGGGAGGAGGGAAAAAAAGGGAAAAAAAAAAAGTCTAATAACGATTTCAGTTCTAAGGTGCCATGGAAAAGTGTCCTTTGCCAGGATTCCCTGTAAAATGATCATTTCCAGCATATAAATGAAAGATCCACTGGACTGACGCAGTAGTGCAATGGTTTTCAAAACACATTTAGCTCCCAAGTTGTTGCTGTTGAATATGTGTATTAAAAATGATATATCTGTGAATTTTGAAGATTTATTTTTTAAGAGTTAGAGCAAATTAAAAAAAAATAGTTCTGTGTTTTAGATAACACTGAGTTTTTCTAGTATTTCCATGATAAGAGACTGCGCATACTTAGTAACCAGGGCTTCACAGATTCCTTGCCATTTTGCTTTTGTTGCAAAATTCAGCTGGATAGGTAAAGATTCTCATGTGTGGATCAAAGAATGGCAAAGATTCTGTGATTTGAGAAGGACTAAGCCAATCCTACAGAATGAATTATTTGCAGTTTTCCATAATGCATCAGAGTCTGTGTGGTTCTGTTTCTGAAACATCAATGCTGCAGCTTAACTGTATGGAATAGTGGTCCCTGCAGTGAAATCAGGGCATGCTGTAAAGTCCACAGAAATAAGTGGAGAAGAAAACTCTGATCTCAGGCTCTGGACTGGGCTTAAAATGCCAAAGGAAATTTCTCCACATCATTGCAGTGCAGGGAAATTCTGTTGTTTTCACAATAGTTTATCATAAAATGTGTCCAGACTGGAGTCTCTCAGTTTCCCTTATCTTGAAAAGGCAGCATGAATCTTGTTATTTATATCTCCCACTTTTTATCCATAAAATTAAGACTTCCTTCCTTTTACTTAGGAACATGAGTCGGGGTAAAATACAGCTTTCCTATATTTTCATATATCTACAGATGGATAGATACTGATTTTTTTTTTCCCCCCCATAATATGTCTTGTCCATGAATATTTTTCCTTGGCTCTCCCTACGGGTGTCAGATGACATTTTCTCTGCTGACTGTGTGCCTGTTTGACCTCTGTTCTTATTTGTCTGAAGTTATGTGGTATTTTTTTTGGTATAGAAAGGAGAGGAGTTCACAAAGCTAAAAACTGTTTTCAGTAGTTTTATTGAGAATTTGTGAAGTTTCAAAATTTGTCATTTAGGAAAAAAAAAGGGCAAACCAACCTCTCCTGAACTCCACCCCATTCATCACAGTAATGCCATCTTGGTCTAGACCTAGTGTTGCTAATTTGCGAACTATTAAAGTTGCTTTAAAGGCAGTGTTATAAAAAAAAAAAGGGGGGAAAGAAAAAAAGCTTAAGGGATTATTTGTGTCTTTGAACTGCTTTCCTCATTTAAATTGTGAACTGAATAATTTATATTCCTTCCTGTTCCCACTCTAAGACTGATTATTTGGAATCTATTGCAATTTCTCTTACTCAAACAGCCTATCTTCATAAAGTTACTCATAAAATGAATATGTTTTTGACTTAACTGCAATTATTACTTCCTCTATTTTGTTATAAGGAAAGGCAATCCGATCATTTGCATTATGTGTTACACTGCTTGTTTAGGACACAGTGAACTTATCACAAACAGAATCAATATGCAAATAAGAAGAGACTCATAATGAAACAGTCATCTCAAAACTGATAGAAAGTTTCATATTGATATTAGGTGGACTGAACATATCTAATAGGACTGGATGTGTAGGATATAGTATTTTAAAGATGTATACATTTTAAATATAACATATTCTATCCAGTATGGTGTGTAAGAGAACTTGGATCTGATGTGCATTCTGGAGCAATATAAGCTGCCTGATGAAGTTTATGGGTCTGATTAAAACACCCTCTTGGTGATTCTCAGTAAGTAACTTTTTGTACTTTCAACAGACAGGAAAGAGAATTCCCAAAAGATTTTCATACCCACCAAGAAGTCAGTCTCCAGATGAGATTGTCTCACTTAGTTTACTGGTATCTAGAAAACCTGAGGAAATGAGGTCAGCCTTTGGAAAGTTATTGAATGAGGGAAAGTGCAGACTGGAGCTGTACTGAGCTATCGCTGGCTGGGGACTAACCGCCACTCGCCGTGAGTCAGCAGCCTGCCCTCGCCGTGAGGAAGGCCAGCCGCATCCAGGGCTCTGCTACCCGCCGTGTCGCCAGCGGGTCCAGGTTAGTAATTCTTCCTGCCTCTTGGCAGTCCAGCATCCAGTTCTGGGCACGCAGTGCAAAAGGAAGATGTTTATAAAGCAGCCCGGCTGTGGTGGAGGGTCCCCGCAGTGGCGAGGGCTGGTGTGTGCATCCTGAGCGGTGGCGGCTTGGCCTAGAAGTGAAGGTTGAGCAGGATTTTACTGATGGCTTTGGGGTATGGATAAGATGCAGCCTGAGCGTTCATGGTGAACAGCGATAGGATAAGAGGTGCCAAACATAAGTCACAACAAAGGAAATTACTGGCAAGTGTGAGGAAAAGTTCTTCATGTTGTGGGTGGTCAAACACTGCAACAGGCTGCCTGGAGAGGTTCTGGAGCTTCCATTCTTGGATGTACCCAGAGTCAGCTGGGCAGGGCCTGAGCAACCTTGTTTAAGTCAGTCCTGCTCCGTGCAGGGAACAGGAACAGATGATATCCAGGGGTCCTTTCCAACCCAAATTACTATTTGATTCTATATGAGAGCCATATGCAATGCTATCATAGTGTAATTCCTCCAAGGAAGGGCCTTGTAAACGGAATGTGCCGGGTTCAGAGTCTAATCCCTGGTCTCTATTACCTATTTTATTATTTCAACTGCATCATGGGGAAACTCCCTATCAACTGAAACATCTCATAGCTAGAGGAACACTGCGATGGAAAACAGAGGCAGTGACACCCAATCACTTGCTGACACAATGTCTGAAGGAATGCAGGGCCTGATTCAGCTGGCTTTGTTTGTGTCAGTAGGGAGTTTGCATAAATGAGAGCTACAAGCAGAGGCTCCTAGTTACTGATTTCCGCCCACTTGGAATGTACTAATTTTAATAAAAAGTTGTATCCGTTTTGTTCAGTGTCTTAGCCTGAAAAATCACCCAACAGTTGTCACTTCATGCTAAACTATGAAATTTGTTTCACTTTGCTTCTAAACTTACAGGTGTGACTCAGAATGTCCTCTAGGACAAATGTAAGGTTGGGGAACCGTGTTTTGCAGTGGTTAGTCTGGCCAAGTTCCAATTAAATTTGACAAGGTTACAACTGACAACAAGGATATATATATTTTGCTTGCATTAAGGCTGAGTTAAGGCTTTTATATTTAAATCAAAGAAACAGTATTGCGGTTTTAGACTTTGTAGATGTAAATGTCTGTGTGTACATATATTGTACATAAAATGTATGCATTCTATTAAACTTATTTTCCTTTTTACTTTATTCTATTGGTATTTATATTTGACGCTAACTTTAGAAAAAAATGGGTTGTGCTTCACCTTCCTAAAGGACAACATAGAAGGTAGATGTTTGCTTCAAGTTTTTTTTTTTTTATTATATTTTCTTTAGGACATCCATGAACAACTGTTATACACTATCTTTAGGAAATGGAGATGTAATGTCATAGTCTCACACTTACTAGGTAAGGATTGATTTAAAAAAATATATTTAGTTTTAGAAAATAGCTATGAATGTCTTGTAGAACTTTTCTAAAATAGCACTGAGGAAAGGGTATCTGAATTTGGACCTCTCTCCAATTTCCTTATGCTTTCTTTGTCACTGATGCTTAAGAAACCAGGTGCTTTAGAGAAGGAAGAATGTCTGTTTCCTTCAGACCTCAGGGAAGACAAATCCAATTACTGTCTGAACTCTCTCCTGATTTTTTTGGTGGGAGCTATCAAAAATTGCCTTGTTTTAGTAAATTAAAGGGATTATTTGGTTTAAGATGACAGAAATCTTGCACTAAAACTATTCCATAAAAGAAGAAACAGGAGAGGGATGGTCTGAATCTGTATAAAATATATTAGCTTTGAGGTCAGCTAGGATACAACCAAGATAAAATGCTGGAATTTCCCCAGAAGCACATAGGCCCCTAATGTCTGAGCCAAAATCTAGACCTCCTTTTGCTTAGAAAATTATAGAAACATTACCCCAACACTTTACAGTCTCGCAAACTGAAATTATGCTAATGTAGGATTAGATTTCCTCCTCCATCATTATAAACTCAGCTAGAAGAGGGGAAAAAAAACCCCAAAGTTTCTAAAAACAAAACAAAGATATTTAAATTTGATTTCTAAAAGTCATTCTTGGTAAGCTGCATATCTAGTTCTTCTAGCTTAGTTGACCAAACAGCATTAGGAAAAATAGGGGATAGTTGGTTTCATTTTGGAAGTCACTGAATTTTTTAGATTTAAACCAATTAATTGGTCATAACTTTTGGCTGTAATTACTGTTTGTGCTTGTCCTTTAAAAAAAAAAAAAAAGCACTTTCCCACAGTCCTTGTTTTCATTGGCATAATCAAGACTTTCTTTATTAAGAAATATATAAGATGGATATTTTTGCTCACATTGTTCAGAGTAAATTTACACATCTAAAAAATGCAGTTACTGTAAAAGTTCATATAGTTAGAATGAAAAAACTCAGGAGTGTTTCCATGGGGTAAATTTTGTTTGCCACAGTTCCAACTAGTTTAAATTTCTCTAATGTGAGAAGTCTCGTAATCATCCTGCAGAAGGACGAGGAGGAAGGCTCGTGCCAGAGAAGGTCAGGAAGGAGGGAGATCAGCGCTACTTCACGTCACTGCTTTTGAACATAAAGATGTTCAGTGCTGAAAACTTCAGATATTTCTCTTCATGAGAAATGAAGAACAGAACAAACAGGTATTTCTCTGAAAATCAATTATAATAATTCAACTGCTATAAAAGTGAACTGAAATATTTATGTACATAATATTGATAAACGGAGAGATGCATGAGGGTATGTCTAGCTGTGAGCGTGTCTTTTACTAGAGGTATGTACCTGACTTGGATTTTAAAGGTGTGGGAGAGGTTGCATGTGCATTGGTAGGTACTTATTTAGGATCATTGCTTCCAAGTCAATAGCTAACTGCAAAGAACAGATCATTGCTTCTCCTGTGCTCCTTGATAATTACTCTAACCATAACTATGGTTTTGCTCAACCTGCTGCAAATCCAGGCCATCCATAGTCACCAAAATACTGCTGTAAGATCCTCTGGGGCTGGAAGCACCAGTGTTTTGGAAAAGTGGCAAATCTCTCTAGACACATAATGGTGTTGTGTGGTTTGTTCTCAGATTTTATTTTTGGGCTTCATTCAAGGTAGTTAACCATGAGCTAGAGCATCACTGAACAGTCAATATGGGTGTCCAGCTTTTGGTCTTGGGGGATACTATGGACAAGATTATCAGGTTGAATCAAGAATCAGGTTTCTTGAATGAAATTTCTTACGGGATTACAGGTGTTTTGGAGGCCATCTAGTAATCTGTCTAGATGTTCTTTAGAGTCTACATGTTTGAAAAGGCTCAAGTGGCTGTGGGAAAGCATGTGCATGACTCTTGTTAGTAGCTCTGTTTAGCAGCAATGAGCAAAAGTTCTGCTAAATCTTTTGCTTGTGACAGTGTATTTTCCTAGTGGTTCGAGGACCTAGGTGGGCACTATTATAAAGTTGTGAAGAACTTAAGTATTTCTTCTAGCATATAAACATATTCTTTAAAATGACACACCAGAAGTTGATGATGTGCTACATATTTCACTAGATTAATTAAAAGACAGCCCACATATCATGTAGCATTACTTCATATAGTGTAATCCACATTTCTGTAGCCATGCAAGATGCAAAATAATACATCATAAAATGTCCTAGAAGATATGAGAAAATCATCCAGCTAACCTGTTGCATAGACTAGATATTTTCCAGGAGCTCATCCAGAAAATTTAAACACTTGAAACAGAAAACGCTGAATCCAAAAGAATGTTTGAATAAATAGTAAATCAGCATTCCTTTCATAACTCATTTTTGTTAACTTGTAAATTCTGTCTTCATGCTATAGTCACAATTAGTGAATTTCTAACATCAGTTTTTGCAGTGGTTTAGTTTAGAAACATTTAACTTCATGTATTTACTAAAAAGTTTAGATTTTGCTATACAGCAAAGGAACAGATTTATTGTATTGCTGTACTGTAATAGCAGGAACACATTCACCATCACCTTTATCGCTGTCTCTTCTCTCTTTTGAATAACTTCTGCAATGGCAAAATAAAAAAATAAAGAAGAAATACAAAAGCCTTTGCACAATGTTACCTTGTCTATTTAACAAGCATAGACATACTGAGTATCTGTTCTCCAAAATGCTTATGTGGCAGGCAAACATGGAAAAACTTTGAAAAATCAAGTTCCTATTTATCCACAGACTGGCTGCAGCAGGAGAGTTAACATTTCAGATTTATCTAAACCCCTCATTTCTACATCTGTGGTACAAACTTCAAATTAGTAATGCTCCTTATGCAAAATCAAAATTGATTCAATTGATTCTTTTATATAAGCTACAAAATAACGGCCTGAGGTTGGGTTTGTTACCACCTTGGGCCTTGTTCAGACACACTGAAGAGCCATACTCTGATGCCATGGCTTATTTCTAGTCTTAACTGCCATCGAATTTCAGTGCATGTCTCTATTTTACCTATATTTTATGAGGTGAAGGTTTGCACATTGCACATTCAGCAGTGACACAGGAATGGGTAAAATGAAATAACTTTTGCAGATTATAAAATTTATCTGTCTCTTTAATGATAAAAATCAGCCAAAGTAATATGCTTAGAATGCTGTTACTGTGCTGAGCAAATACAGCATTTCCTGTGCTAGCTTAAATACTTCCATGTTAATTTAGAAGGTTAATATCTATTTATATACATAACAAACTATTATAAGCAGGGATTTAAGCCGCTTATTTCAAATGGTATGTATTGTTTTAATGGTGCTCTCACTTGGTAAGAGCTGGTAAGCTGAGGTTTTGCCTGGGAAGCCTTGCCCAGCACTCTCCCCCTGCTCCAGTGCACGGTGCTGGCGGTACCGCCGTAGTAGGTGGTACCGTTTGCGTTCACCCTCGGCAGCCGAGCGGCCGCTCTGCAGGGTGCTCAGCTACCTGCTCATCAAACCGGGCTGCCAAACTGACCAAGGTGTGCAGCACCTGACCATGCAGGATGCCTGCCCAAAACTTTAATTACAGAAAAAAAAAAAAAGCAAAACTCCCAAGTCTCTGTAAGTGAGGAGCAGCTGACTATGCAAATATACTTTCAATCCAAGATGCTTGCTTGTTTGCTTTTGCATTTTCTGTATATGTTGAAATGTGATAATCTTATTAACTGCAAGGGGAAATGTCCATAGAATTATGTAGGCATTATAGGTTTCTGGTATGGTAATTGGCTTTTCTGCAAAATGCCCAAAATCAGTCTTGGGAGAGCATGTCATAGACCAAGAGAGGGGGGGAAAAATGCTGGATTTTGTTTGTTTGATAAGGATAAGACAAGCATTTGTCCTGGAGTTGGCTGTACAGAGTTATTATTACTAACTTTGAGAGAGAGCTACAAATTTGTTATTTATTAAGGTTGGACTAGGGTTTGAGTTTTTTTTTTCTTATGAGGACTGAAGTGCACTGAGTTGGAGAGGTGATTTTATTGACATCAGCAGCCTTTTTAGCTTTATTCGGGACAGACAATTTATCGTTGTCTGTGATACCATTAGGAATTTGCACAATTCTGAAAGCAGAAAAGCAGTTCTTGCCAAGTCCTGGCAGTGAATGGGTGGTAGTTTCCTGTTCCCCCTGCTCCCGTAGCCAGTATTTCAGCTGGAACTGCATCGTTTTGGATACATCTTGTCCTTCTCCTGCGCCTCTGTGAGGTTTCGTTGCAGGGCTCTGTACCGTGTTCATTCTAGCACTACCCACCTTTAGTATTTTGTTTTCCACCAGTGAAGACTGCCCTGGGCTCCATCTCTGAATTCCCCCAGCAGTTACACAGGGGAATGTAACTTCCACGTCGTGCAGTTAATTCTTCCATTTTGCTGGAAATCACCTGACAAATTCGACGGGGAAAAAAAAGCTAACGGCGCCTGATGGCTGTGCGACGCGAAGCGGGATCCCCCGCGCGGGCTTTGCCCCGCGCTCGCCCCCTCCTCCCGGGCCCCGGCACCGCAGCCCTGCACGGAGGGGACCCTGCTCCCCCGAGGTAGGAGCGGGGGCTCGGGCGGCTCCTGCTGCGTGGCCTGGGGCTGCTGGGGTAGTCGCCCCCTCCCT
>NW_010582725.1:360526-397950 GCF_000705375.1 Tinamus guttatus
TCCCGCCGCCTCTGCGCCCCACGGGGGATCATCGTGTCAGGTGGAGCGTTATCCGCGTGGCCCCCCGCCCGCTTTCGCAGCGCAGAGTGCCGCTGAGTGAGGTGGGGAGGGCTCGGCAGCCGCTCGGGGGGCAGATTAGCCGAAAGTTTTAAAAATCGCAACGTTGGAGGAGGGGGAAAAAAAAAAAAAAGGCGGTTTGTTTTGGTAGGTGTTCGCCTGCACCTCTTCAGTCCGTAGCCAAGTGCTTAGCGCAGCGCTCAGAGGGCAGAGGCGGAGAAGGTGGCCCAGAGAGGGTTGTGTGCCAGGAGGGATGCGGGTGCCTCCCCTCCGTGCCCGGTGTCCCCCAGGAGGGACTGCACTCGCTTTCACTGGATGAACAAGATCTGCTTCCTTGCGGGATTCCTCATGCTGCAATCGTGTCGTTATTTGCATGCAAAAGTCCATTTCTGCCTCTCTTTATATTTGCTCCCTTGGAAAAGATACTGACTTTATATTATAAGTCCCCATACTGGTGGGGGAAAGTATGCAAGTAGTTGATGTTTTCTTTGAGGATGTGAAGTGGTAGGGTCAGACTCCCTCATTTCACTTCCACATACCTGCAAGAGTTGGACAAAGTAGGTTGTTCCTGTGACCCGGCTGTCCTTGGCAGCAAGGTGTTTGTAGTAGGGCTTGCAGGACTAATTGCGCATAATAAGAGTTTGGAAAGAATTTAAGGGAAAGTATTTTTGGAAAGGGTTTTATTGAGAAGGCTTTAATATCCTTTTCTTTGTAGAATTGTTTCTTAAGCATTAAGTTGGCAAACACCATTTTCTGTTCTGTGGGACCAAGTCTGCACACATGTGCTGACTCCATTGGCTTAGTGGGAGCTGCAGACATGTATGCAGAGGATAAAATTTGCTTTATTGAACAGAACACTTTGCTGTAAAGCTGTGCTATTTAGACAGTAATAGTCATGCATCAGAGCAAGGTATTTGAAGTGTTAATTGTTTCTGAAAACCTAAAATGTGTTAGGGTAAGCCTTTAATCTTAGGAGTTGGTTCATGCATTTAATTGAAACCTTACGTTTTTTCTTTGCATTGAGCCTTCCCTTTATCATGTATATCTGTGAATTGTATATCTGTTTAGCAGTCTGAGAATGTAGGTTTAATGGCAATATTAATTTTAGATATTTGGAAAATCTGAGTGAGTGCCTTTGGGAAGCAGGTTCTTAGCCAGATGATAGGAGTTTGTCAAATGATGTGAAGTACTGTAAAAGGCAGAACAAGTTATTAGTTTTGTTCGTGGTTAGCCTTTTTTTTTTTTTTGAGAGGAAAGTGCCTAAGTTGCTTAAGGAGCTGGAACTGGAAATCCCGTTGTTACCATGTGATCTTCTTTGCCAGTGTTGGGAGAATCCTGCTGGATACTTCTAATGTAGAAATTGCAAGCACTTCCTTAGGTGTGGCAGTATGTGCACAGAATGAATAGGAAGAATTGTCATTTTAACAGACAAAGCTGGAAGTAAGTTTTCAGAAATCCAGATGGAAAACATATTTTGAATGTATAGGAATTTTATATACATTAGACAGGGAAAATTTAGCGTGATTAAATGGACTAAAGCACTAAAAATATTATTTTACAAGAAGGCATACTACTTTTCCAACTTGTTCATCAGTAAAGATATATTTGGGAGCCTGAGTGGTCTGATACAAATCATAATAGATGTTGGGAAACTTTATTTTCATCTTATTGTGGTTGACTGAGAGTAAGACTGTTGTCTTGGCAATGAACTCTTGCTCAATTTTTAGAGTCTGAGGAAACATTTTTACAGAAATCCTTTAGATTTAGAATTTGCATTGTATTATATGAGTATAGAAATTATTTTAGTATTTAAAATATTGAGGAAAGTCTCTGTATAAATACTGGTCTTGTATGTAAAAATGAGGAAGTCTGGGATTTACTTTTTTACTTCTGGTGACTTTCCACACTCGTGTGTCTCACTGCAAGCTGTGCATTGCAAGAGTTTTCTTCCTTACGACCTTTGCCTCATTAGTTTTACTAGTGAATTGTTTGAATGCACAGTATGGTTCTAGAAGTGTATTTTAACTTTAATTATTACAAATTGTGTGGAAAAGCTTCTTAGGTATTCATTGTAAGACTTTAAGCTTGCTGCTTATGTTGTTAGAATTGATCCAACCATGAAGGCATTAGCAATTAAGTCCCCCCCCATGCCATGTGCGTTTGAATGAGATGGTCTAAGCCAGCGTGTGTTTATGTGCAGTGCCTGTTGCCTTTAAACAGCCGGGATAAAGGTGGCAGTTGTTTCAGAATAGATCTGGATTTTTCAGTGTTGTAGCCAGCATTAATACCGTGAAATAAGAAACGGAAACGTCTGTGGAATCTGTTGTGAGAAGTGAAAACAGTAAGCATGTCACATAGACAGACACTTAACCTCTAAACCCCAGAGACTTTAGGACAAACGTTAATGTGTTGATTTACAAGGCATCGAGCCTTTATCCTGCTACTTCTTAAATATCTAAGAATGTAGCATGAAATTCTGAAGAAAGAAAAACTACAAAGTTGAGCCATGAATGGGAAGCTTTTTCTAGAAAATATAAGATTTAAGTGTACAGATGTTTGAACCATTTGCATATAAAATAAAAAACAATATACTGGTGGTTTCATCAGTACTTTACTGAATAGAGTAAATACAAGCAGAATTAAGGATTTTATCGTTAATTAGGATTTCTCATTTTCTGATGATGATAAGACATAGACCTCTAATGAGGGTGAATCAGTTCTTGAATAGCACTTTAAGCAGTGCTTGTCAGCTTCTTCGCAGTATGATGGACACAGAAATTGTTTGCCTAACAAATAGCTCAGCTGAGGTTTTAAAAGAACTAAGATTTCTTAAAGAGACCCGAATGATAATGTAATGACTCTAATAAAGATACTAGTTAAATGCATTTGTCAAGAATAATTAAACTGTTATTATGTTGAATATGTTATTATGCTGTTATTATGTTTAAATGACAGTGAATATTGCAGAACAGACTAGTTGGCTCCAATATGGTTCATAAACCTCCTGGATTAAAACTATTCAGCAGTGGACTGCGGTTCTTGGATAATTTTCTGTTGGTTGTAGTCCCCAAACGAAGTCCGTAGGTCGACTGAAGCGCTTATTTGTGTAATCTGTTGGCTTTGACCCTTTTCATGCATCACTGCTCCCTGCAATAAAATAAATCTTATAAATCTATAACATAATTCCAGTATTCAAATATATAATTAAGGCTTCTGGTTTTCGTTTTAAACCAATATTTACCACTAAAAGCCCACTGAAGAAAAGCAGACTTACCGTACCGGTAAATATTGGTTTATACTGAAAAACCTCAAGCATTTTTCTTACCACTTTTGGCCCGCACACCTCTGGCTGGCTGCTCTTGCCACACCTAGCTAGCGGCACATTGTGGGCAGGGGAAGCCTGAATGCTGAGGAGTAATAAGTTGGGAATAGAAGAAGTAACTAAAAGTGCAATAACAGAACTGGTGAATTGCTTCCTGCCAGTATCACGTGAATCCATGAATTTTCAGATAAAAGTGGCACTGTCAGCTTTAAATGCAGAACAATCTTAAAAATATACAAGTCACTGTAGTAGCTGATGTGCTAGAGTACAGGTTGCTCATTCCAGGGCTCTCTGCCTTACATTGTAAAGACAGTGCAGATGAGAAATTTTTGTACCAGTGCATCCGAATGCAAAAAGTTGAGGTCTTTGGCCACTAAGGTTCTGCACCTAGGTTTACATGCTAATGGCTATTTTTGTTGTTGTTTTTTTTTGTTTGTTTGTTTTTTGGTATTACGTTGTATTGTACATGAGTGGAACTCTTAATCAGAAGTGAAATGACTTTAGAGAACTTGGCACCAGGCTTGTATAACTTGCATCACACTGCAAGAAAGGAAACAATTTGGTGCAGGTGTGAATGTCTCTGGGAAGCAGGTTTCATGTGTAGATTGACGGGGGCAAGAGATTTGAACCAAGCAACAGGTAGACAGAATTTGTTCTGTGGCAGGCAATAACTCCTATTAACCCTTCCTCAACGGCTAATACTTAAAAGAGGGAATAGCACGTTGTTTTTAGTTCCAATCATATGGATGTTTTACTGCCATTATACATTTTAATTAGAATTTTGAATATATTTTACCCCAAATATTTAATTTTTAAAAATACATTTAGTGAATGTTTGATTGTACTCTCCACAATGGGTTTCTTTGTCCAGATCCAGTAGCTGTGCAGCAGCTCCCGTGTTAGCATTCTTGTGATGGTTCCATGTTGTTCTTAAGGCTGAAGTAAAACAATAAAAGTATATAATCCTCAGGCCTTTGGGCTCCCACTTAGATTCCCAAGCCCTGTCATATGGATATCTCCTCTTTAGAAGGCATGGCCTTAATACAAATTTGGTTTTCTGATTTATAGGAATAGACCCCTAGACCTGTGTAGATTGTAGTGCAGAATTAGGACTTGCTTCATTTCAGACCCACTGGTGAAAAGCTGTTTTATGGTTAAACCTTCTGCTCAGGCTTCATTCACTACTACTGGATTCATTTGCTGAGAGGTGACTTAGACACTGATGAGTCAGTCACCAGCTTCTTAGCCAGTCTTCCACCTGTATTTTTTTCATAGTGTATTTTGGCAGGAGTTGAATGGTTCTGAAGTGCTGTGTGTCTGTTATGTGAAATTTGAATCAGCCTTCTCCTCCCACCTAATACATCAGAAAGCCTAATATAATACTTCAAAATTCCTCAGTGCCTTTTCCCATGTTAAGCAGTGCCGAAGCGAAGGCTGCAGTGAGCGATAGAGCCTTTGAGATACTGTATGAGCCATGACCATTTTGGAGATAATATGTAAGTGGCTCAGGACAATTGGATGAAGTGGATTCTGGTCTTGATCACTGGGCACGAAGACGCTGAAAAGAGGGAGGGCGGGACTCCATGTGGTTCTTTTTTCTTTTTTCTTTTTTTTCTTTTTCTCTCGCAGCGGTGCATGCGCAAGACACATGCGGGGCGCAGCCTGTGTCGTTAGCAGTGATGCTCACTTAGCACGATGATGTTCGTGTCATTCATCTTCAAATTTTCATGGTCACTTTAAATACGTGAATAGATTATTCAACCTCTGATTATTAGAATCCTATTATCTAAGCAGGACCCAAACTGTCTAGCTACATGGATCACCAGAAAGGCTTCCCCTTGATAGAACTGTGCCAGACATTGGCTAAGAGGAGATCATCTCTACTTGAACAAAGCGCCTGCTCATGAAAATAGTCAGGAATGAATGGGTAGCTTTTTCACTCTGCAGAGTGAAGATCACCACCTATCTTGTTTCTTTTCTGCCTTACCTTCCTACTTGAACCCCAGTGATCAAGAATGTAGGTATATGTGTGTCACTTTGGTCTTACTTCCTGGACTTGTTATTTATTTATTTTGGAATGGAAATATTGTGGTCTGGAGAGTTTCTGATAATTCGTCACACTGTTCTGGAAAGAATATTTGTAACTAAATTTTGTACTGTGGGCATCTCCTTTAATTGTTCTCTCATCAGTTCTCAGTTTGAAGACTTAGTTTTCTTCAGGGCTTCAGACCTACAGAATAGCCTTGTTCTTGCCAAGGTTGGTGCATAGATAGAAAAGTGAAAGAATCACTGTCCATCTTTGTGACAATTCAATAAAGTTGGGCTCTCCTTTAGGAGGTGCGTTGAAAAGTAAAATGTAGCCTGTTAAATTAAAACCTGTCCTTTCTGGTTTTGCTTATATATCTCCACTGAAGTATGAAGGACTCTTAGCTTTTATCTTGAAGAATACTTTCAGTGTTGACTTGCTGGAGAATCTGTTGTTTTCCTTTCTACTTTTTATTTTACGAAATGATTCATGACCATTAAAGCCTCAGAAATACCAAATGGAAGCCGCAGTTCTTTTGTCTACAGTCTTAATCATTTTCATCCTCTTTTTCAAGCTTCCCCTTCTCTCATGTTTTGCTGGAGGACATCAGAACATCCAGTGATGTTCAGCTGAGGTTTCAAACGAAAATTTGTTTCCTTTCAGGAACATTCCTTTTTTCCTGTCTCTTTTCTGCTGCTTCTTTGTTTTTCCCTCTGATATTTCATCTTTTTCTCTTCCATGTGCACAGAGTGAATTCCCAATGCCTGCTGTGGGCAGGCTGAGTCAAAGCTGTGGGATCAGTATCAACAGCCTGTTCCCTTGTGGTATAGCAGACACACAGTTCACTCACCTTTTAAAAACATAATATTACTCTCCCAGTAAGGAAGAGCTTGGGGACTGTGGGGGGACTGCCAAAAAGGGCTCTATCTTACCTGAAATAAAACTTCCAGTAGTCTAAGGAGCATTTTAAAACGCATTAGAGGCATATTGCTTAGCACCTGAGGATATTCACTGGCAGGCATTGCACTCCATCATGCTCCTGAGACTCTCTCCCAGACTCTGTCACAGTAAAAGAGACAGCACATTGTCAGAACTCATGCGGAAAAATCTGCTTAATGTCAAGCACTGTTGTCTCATTGCTGTATTTATCTGTCACAGTGTGATGGAGTTAGGGTTAGAAAAGTGTTCAGTGTTGCTGCAGGAAACTTGCTTGTCGTTTTGAACTCTTGACTTGTGCGTAGGCCTCACGGGTGCGGAGCCAAAGACACCCGTAGAGCTGCTCAGCATGTTATTTTTTTAGCTGAGCTGAGCCAGGATGCTGGGACAGCAGTGCTCTCGCTGTCAGAGTGAGAAATAGTTATCATATTAGGCTCTCTGCGTGGCAGAGACATCCAGGCTAACTTACTGCATAGTGAAAATCTGTGTGCCAGAAGCAGTCCTTTGCATGTAGAACGCATAGTTTGAATAAAAAAATAGGTTGGGATTTTGAAGATGTGAAATGCTTGTCCGTTCTAGGATAACAGAAGCAGAACTCACTGTTTTCAAAGTTTCACAGATTTTCCTTTTTATGCTATTGAAATACTTTCAAGACCCCAACTAAGGTCTTCACCAAAAGCTGAAAAGGGCACACAGTGATCACAATCAGCATGCCTAGTATTTAGCTAACCTTGCCTTATCTACTAAATCTAGTATTTGGAAAAGCCGGACTGTCCCATCAAAGTCCTCTTTGCTGCTTGCTCTGGGTGGAAGGCGCCAGCTGTGCAGAGGGAGGTGCTTGATGCCCTGCTTGTGGGTCTGTCATTTAGGTGCGAAGGGGCTCCTGAGGGCCCTGTGGTCCAGCCCCTGTCCAAAGCAGGCGGGTTGCTCACAGCATTGAAAAGAAAAGCCTGGGGGAGGGCAGCAGAGCTGTGCTGCTTCCCCGAGGGTGCTGATTTCTTACTCTGAGGTGCTGAGGAGTTTAAGAATGTGCAAAAAAAGTTTTATGGTAAAAGATTTGATTGTGTGTCTCTGAAAAACAGCTAGAAATAGCTATTCTTGCATTTTGAAACTGTAGCTAGGATTTCTGTGTACAGTGGATGTATTCAGACTTCCAGGTTCATATTTTAAAGACCAGTCTACTGTTTTTTTCAAGTACAGTTTGTCATTCTTAAATACTATCTATGGGTATATAAATTTAAATTTTATCTGGAAGTCATCAGCAAATAATTTTGGATGCAGTTTTAGCAGGTACCATCTTTGTCCGTATAAGAAGAGAAATAGAGAAAGGTTCCTCTAAAAAATAACGGTTGATGGTGTAACTCGTCTCTTTTGCCAGAAAAATGTGTCTCTCCATTACTTCAAGCCTACGCCGGCTATTGCAGCCAAGGAGTTAACACAAGTTCTTTAAACACTTTCTTGCAAGGAAGAGCCTCTGGGTGTTTTCATAGGGAGAGGAAAGTGAGCCGAGGGCACGATTAGAAATGCTCCCCTCCTGCCCTGCCTCCCAGTGCGGTGTTATCGGATGATCAGCTGTCCCCTTTGCTCTCCCAGCGGCTCTCTGCCCACTCTGTCTAGTCGCTCCGTGTAATTTATTCAAGACCCACGCGCTGGGCGTGCTTCAGCCGCCGTTCCGCCAGCGTTGGCCGGCGCATGGCAGCGCTGCTGGCAGCGTTTCCGCACGAAGCTTAGTGCATAGAGGTGCCAGAAACTCTGCCTCTGACCCCTCGAGGAAATCCCAGCCTTTCCTGAACAAAGAAAGTGCTGCCCATCGCAGCTCCCGCGGGAGGCAGAGCGAGGTGGGGATGTGCTGCGTTAGCGCATCCGCTGCTGTAGAATCATCTTTTCCTGCCAGAGCTTCGGGAGAGCGTGGTGTTGGAAGGGTTAAATCTTGGAGATCCTTGGAAAAATGCATTAAATTGGTACTTTTCTGTTAGGAGCTAAATCCTGCTCCTCAGTCCTGCATGGGCTGCATCCTTGTGCCTGCACTGAGTCAAAAAGCAAGAGTCGTGTGGAGGTACAAAGTGAAGAGGAGTCTTTGCTTCCTAATGGGAGCAGAGGCTCCTTGCCATTACATCTGAAGATGAGTATCTTCTGTTTCCACATACATAGCTGCTGTTTCAAGCATTAATTACAGGAACTTCATGATGAACTTTTCTCACTATGCTACTCTAATAATTTTCTAGTTGGTGACTAACATGTTTTCATAATTATTTAATTAATGTAGCTCCTGAACTTGTACTTGCACATCATTAACTGAAGACATAATTTCTTGTTTATTTTGGACCTCCTGGAAACTCTGGGCATCAGCTGTGGTTCCCCTCAGCACCATACCACTATGGAAGTCCTTTACAGTTCACAAGTGTAGTGTATGTCTAAAATAAATTGGCAGTCTTCTCTCTCATTTCCCAGTCCCCGATCTGTCTTTTTGATGCAATCACTCGTGTCTTCTCTGTGAATAATCACAGAGAATTTGACTGGAGAAAGGTGCAAGTCTGAAGCTTTCTGTGTCAAATGCAGCACTGCAGTTTTGTGCTGTGCTAACCTAGGCAACATATGCACTGCTGTTTTTTATTTTTACAGCAAATCTTACATTCTCAATCTTTTATTGAAATTGTTATTGTGCAGTAGGTACTTTGCAGATGGAGACAGGTGAGGTCAGTACACTGGGAAGCTCGGATTCTCCAAATCAGATTGTAGGTAAAGGATACAGGGCGAGGTACATCAAGCAGTGAACTAATTCCATATAAACACTGCTTTTTCTCCTTTTCAAGGATCACTGATAGTTTCTGGTGTGTGTGTGCAATTCAAATTAAACTTCTGGCCTGGATCTAATGGCCACATCTGTGTTTCTGGTGGGTCCTCTCCCCCATCTTCCTTTTGGAGTGAAGGAAGGTGCTATGGGCATCATGTGTGGCTTGGGCTGTATATGTGAGTTTAGCCTATTTTACCATTACAAACCATATTTTATAACTTAATTCTGTAGCGCTGTTGCAGTTTTATAAGAATATAAAATGCTTCTTTAGTATTCATAGCCTATAATACCAGCAGGAAAGCATGTTCTATTAAACACAGCGGTGGCTGTTTAAGTACCATGATGGAGCCTTTTGAAGTGTGATGGATGGTTGTTATGATGTAAAAATAGTTGTGTGAAAATAATTCAGAGAAAGGTAACACTTCCATGGGTAGAGGGATGGACTAAGTGAATTGTGAAGTTTCTCCAGCCGTGTTTTATGTGCTTCCCTTAACAGAAGCTCTTTGGTATGTTTTTGTTCTGTTTTCCTGTACCTGCTAAAAGTACTTGCTTAAACCATTAGTATTTCTTTTACTTAATATTGTGAGATGCTATGTTGGCTAATGTCACGGGGACCATAAATAGGTTATGGTACTGTGCACATTCTTTAATATTAAAGAGATTGTAAGATGAGGTTGCTTTTTACTCCTCTTTACTCCTTTAAAATCTTCTGCTTTCAATAGCTCTCATGATATACTTTAGAATATTTTGTTTCATCATTCTTGGTTACTGCTTTTGGGGACATATGGCCTCTAATTCAGCAGTCTTCAAAACTATCCATGAATTTAATCTTCTAACTTGATTCTCTTAAAACCTGTTTTACAAATAGACACATGGAGCTTTGTTGGGAAGGTGAGGGGCACATGGGCTCACCTCTCCCTCCCGAAGAAGCCAGCAGCAGAGTTCAGGATTTAATATAAGTTTCTTTTATAAAGCTAGACAGAAACATTCTGACGAAAAAGTGTTCCAGTGGAAAATGCACTTGTCAGACTCAAACTGTTCCATGGAAGGGTAGTTTGATGGCTTTTTTTTCTTTCCTCCTTTCTGCAAGCTAAGCAAGCTGCCTCACAGTTGGAGCTTTTTGGGTGTATGGCTCGGCCTTGCCATACAGACAAGCCTCGTGGCTCCAGGGTCTCTGACTTCATGTTTGCTGGCACGTCTGCGTTTTCCAGGGCCCTGTTTTGGAAACAGATTTAAAAAATTGGGTTTCCCCATGGTATAAGAGTTCCTCCTGACTCTTAACTCAGACCAGATGGTCCCCAAAACCATACAGTTGCCAAGTCTGAAAATTGACTGAGTGTCTAAATATCACTTTTGTGATTATTTGTTCATAATTACCAATGCAAATCAGAAATAAGTGGTCTTTGCCTGTGGATGTAACAGGTAGCAACAAACCCATTCTGTCCATCTTAATCAGTTTGATTATTTCTTGTGCATGGAGAAGGTGAAAAGCAATCTCGCCTGTCTGCTTGCCAGCCTCACTTGGCAGTTGATAGCAGAGCAACATTTGGCATTGATGAACTGGGAACTCTAGGAAAGTGGCCTGGTTATAGCCCTGCAGGGAAGTAGCTGACATTACTAAAGCTGAATACACTGCAATTCTGTGAATAAGGCCCCTCTGAGTGCGTAGCAGCTGTAGGAAGGGTAAAGGGCTCTGCAGCAAGTCCAGTTTGTGCCGCTCACGGTTGTCTCCGTTACCGCTTCATAATAATCCCAAACCAATAGAAGATAATGGTAACGCTTTCTTTGAGTTAAATAGTTTCTGGCCAAGCACTTAACGAAAAGTCAAGGTGTCACTGAAGTTTGAGTTGAAACTGTATTAACAATGCAAATCCCTAAATAAATACAGTATAAAAAACTTGTTGCTCAGAAAATGTGCGTGTATCAGTGTTTGTATATCTGAAGATTGTTTGTCTTAAGTTGCCTCACCATATGAGGTAACTATTGTTTACTTAGACATTGCAATACTAAGGATGAAAAACTTTCTAAAAGACCAAGGACAAAATAATAATAAAATCCTCTTCCTAAAACAATAAACAGTTTAAATCTGTCTCTAGTCTGTATACGGTATTTTAATAAAGCTGTTTCTAGGAAGTAGAAAGTAGTTTATGACAAGCTTTCGTAACATTAATCTATCAAGTAATTGTTTGTAATATTAATACATGCTATAAGAATTTCCTCTAACTTTATGAAACATACTACAAAAAATGAGACATGTTTTCTGAAATTTTAAGCTGTGTCTTTCTAGTTTTAATTCTATGGATAGATTCATTAAACAAATGTAACACCTTAGATTAAAGAAAGACAACATGGGTGAGGTATGTTGAACAGTTTCAGCTTTTGTATTTTCACAGAAAAAAATCACAGATGAGAGGTATGATTTAGAAAGAAACATTCATATGGATCTCTCATTTGAGATGTGTTGGATTTCTTGTTGCAGTAGACCCTTCATTCTTTTCATAGGACCTGTGTCTCTAAAGGCATCCACATTCTAGATATTTTTGACAGCAAGTAGTTTTTGCTAATGAAGCATGTGCATTTTTGGCCTTTTTATTTGGCTGATGTAATATTTGGCGTGTTTCACACACATGTACATACATGATTTTGCTTATGGACAAAACAAGGGAATAGTAATAGTAGTTTAGAGTAGAATAAAGAATAGAAGAGAACATGAGACTTAAACTAATGTTTGGAGGGCCCTCAGTTTCCTTGGTGTTCCCTGATGATGGTGGGTGCGATTCCTCATTTTGTATTTAGGTGGGCATTCTGCTAGCCTATGGATAAGAGCCTGAGCTTGCCAAAGCCCTCTTTTCTAATAGAGAGCAAGGTACCTTTCCAAATGTAGACTTCTGCCCTTTCTGTTTCTGTTGTTTAGATGTTACTGGTTTGAGTTCATGTTTTATAATATAATTTCCAATTTGAAAGAGTATGTGTTCCCTAAATAAAAAATTACAACATTCAGTTCTATTAAAAACACACATTTTTGCTTATTGAAATGTCCTTTGCAGTGACTCCTTTGTTTTGTGCCTGTGCTTTTGAAATATATTTCTGAATAAAATAAAAAAATGTCTTTTTTATTTTTCTTTCTTTTTTTTTTTTTCCTCAGACCCAATGTGTGTGGCTCACGTTACAATGCTTACTGTTGCCCTGGATGGAAAACTTTACCTGGTGGAAACCAATGCATAGTCCGTAAGTTAATCCAGTTATGTTTATGACTAAGGTTTATCTTTGTCCCTGTATGTCCCTTGTATTTTTAGTTTTGTACCAGAACTGAAATGCATTTCTGTATGGTTTCAATAGCAGTTATACCTCTTTTCTTTCCTATTTTAAATATTTTAAATGAGTACAAAGTCTTGTGGGCTACAGTATAGTGATGTGATACCAATATTTAACAAGGGATTAATCTCATCCATACATTCTGTTTAAATCTGTGGTGTAGGGATTCATGGCGTGTTTGGGTTCTCAGGAGTGCAGCTGTGGAGTATGTTCATCTGGTTAAATGCATGGAAGGAGGCAACAGCATTGGGCCACCAAATACATTTGTTATGATTGTTTGGACTATAGGTGTATATATACATATATATAAACACACACATAAAATTCTGCTATATATGTGTTTCGTGTGTTATGGTACATTATACCAGGAGCAATTTTTAGGGGCAGTTTTTCATCTCCAGAGATATTGAGACAACATACCCCCAGATGAGAAATGCTTCACTGCAGTGCGTGTCTATATGTGTCTATAACATTGGCAATGTTATAGAATCATAGAATGCTTAAGGTTGGAAGGAACCTCTAGAGATCATCTAGTCCAAGCTCCCTGCACACGCAGGGTCACCTAGAGCATGTGGCACAGGACTGCGTCCAAGCGGGTTTTGAAGATCTCCAGAGAAGGAGACTCCACAACCTCTCTGGGCAGCCTGTTCCAGTGCTCCATCATCCATGTCATCACAGGACTATCATTCCTCCAAGAGTGCTTTGGCAAAATGGATGAGAGTTCCCTGTGTCTGAGGAAATCTCCCATTGCCTGTGGCACACAGACAATGTGAAGGTCCAGATTTTAGTTGTCTGCTATAGAGATATACAGATGAAAAGATGGGACTCTGTTGGAATCAGTTGTGTACAATTTGAAGAGTTTGTAGGCATTTCATGGGACTGAATGGATATTTTCTATCAGGTGTTTTTTTATGTGCTTAAGTTTTTTAAACATATTTTGAAACCATATATGTTTTATTTATAGCAATCTGCAGACATTCCTGCGGGGATGGATTTTGCTCTAGACCAAACATGTGCACATGCCCGAATGGTCAGATAGCCCCCTCCTGTGGTTCAAAATCAAGTGAGTATTCCTTCTGTGTCTTTATGTTGGTCTTCTGAGTCTGTGAAGCTAGCTAGGTATGTAGCTATTCCAGCAGTCAATATGTAAGACAAATAATTTCTGAGTCACCAGACATACTTTACCACAGGAAAGAAAGCAGTCTCCTATGATGAAAACTGAAGAATGACTCAGAAACTGGCTATTGAGACCTTCTTTTCTGTCGAATTAAAGCCAAATTAGTTTTATTAGGAATTATGTTTATTTGACATTTTGTGACACTAATTCCAGTATTGCTTTTTTTCTGGGAAGTCCCTTACCTCTAATTGTACACATATATATGCACGCATATCCGGCACAATATTTGTAATGATTGACTGTTGGCAATTGAATGTGAATTGCTTTGTAATTCCATTATCATTTTTAGAGTTGCTGGGCCACACTATGTCCTCATATATTAATATATACATGATTTCAAATGAATTAACCAGATATGATAACACTTTCCTGTCAAGCTCAGTATGCATCTTCTGAATCTGATTTTGCTAACCATATTCAGGTAATACCTCTGACGATGTTAGAGGTACAAAATTAGTCAAGTTCTTTTTCACCTTTTCATCCAAAAAATGGATGCTTTGAAAATTAAACTTTTCAGATAAATGTCATTTCCTAGAAATGTTTGGACTTCACATTTTCAGGAATGGTTTCCTAGATCCAGAATAAAATCAGTAAGATGAAAATCAGTCCATGTATCAAATGGCTCAGTGGTTTACCGTATGGATGGTGTCTGATCTGAAGTAGGATCTTTCTTGGGGTGGTTCATATCTAAGATGTCACCTATGATCCCTGATGTGTTTTCACTTAAGTGTGGTCATTGTCTCTTAGAATACAGAAGATGTTGATTTTGTATAAGATAGGAAGTTTCTGAATTTGGGAAGAATTGGAGGAGAGGGAGGGACTGTGTCCCACAAATGCCTGAAAGTGTCTGAACAACATTTTAACTGAAGTCAGTGGCAGATACGCTCCGTTGAGTCTGTAATGCGATTTTACCCATTTACCTCGCAAAGACTTCATCTTTCTGGATATCTTCAGAGACTCTGTGTGTGGTCTGCTTGGCCCCTATAGTTTACCTTGCCATTTTACAGCTTTCCCAGATGAGAGGGTTTTCCCATATAACTGACCCATATAACAGCTTGTGGCTTTAGCATCCTTTTCATGCAATAACAGTGGAAAAACAATAACAACTATGGAATGTAATGGAATGGCATGTACTAAAATGGTAAATATTGTTCTTTGTAGTTCAACCCCTTTCTCAGGCTCCTGTGATGTCTGTTAGGGAGAGGCCTCCACAAGGAGGGTATGGAGCTGGAGCACCCAGAGGGTGCTGCAAGGAGGGAATTTGCAAAATGCTGGACAAATGTGTGTGATGTTGCATAGCTGCCCAGGATTGCAGCTGCTGTTTTACCTGGTGCATATGCTTTAATCCTGTAAGCCAGTACAGGAAAGCATGACCTTATTCCAGGTCTCCTTTGGGGATTTTTGCAAGTTTGTAAAAGTATATATGAGTAAAAACAAAGCTTTTCTTGATGTCATTTTTCTGATTTATTCTACCATCAATATCTATATTTTAGGCTCATTGAAATTGCATGCACAGATGAATGGGCTCAGAGACTTTGCTACAGTGTTTGATCATGCAGCTTTAAAAGCCTGTGTGTCTTAGTTACAGAAGCTGTTGGCAATTGGTTTTTAGAGGCAAGGGTGTTCTACTGATCAGTAGTTTAAGCTGTGCTGACGTTTTCCTTACACATCATATAGGTTGGACATTTTATAAAGTTGCTTTTCCATATGCTGTAGAAGTATTAGCACACTACCGATATACTGAACAGCTGACTTAAAAATATTATTTGTATCTTGATTAATCAGTGCAGTAGTTCAAGATACATATTGTACACCTTAATTTATTAAAACAAACCAATTATAAAATAAAAAGTGTCACCGATTGTTATAGTGTGAATAGAGTCTGCTGTCTCTGAGCACTCTTTTGTAATAGCTATTATGACCCAGCACCTCATTAGGACTTCTAGATCATAGACTTTCTGTAAGTCATTTGCTCTGTTGATACTGTAGACAAAATCTATGGATATATATTTACACAATAGACCATGATGGCTTAGATCTGCTATTCAGAAACAGAGGAAACACACAAAAAACAAACAAAAAAACAAACAAAAAAAACAACAAAAAAAAACTGTTTGACATCCAAGGGTTAGTTTCAACTCCCATTGGCAACAATTAATATTTTGTCAGCATGTGCATTTATAAACCAAAGACTAGTGAGAGCTGTACCTCTGGTAGGATATTTGAGAATGTCATTTTTAAGAGAGTATCTTAGAAACTTTTAAGATTTAAATACTTCAGTTTAGTAACCTGAAATGGGGACATACCACGAAGAAAAGTGAAATGAAGGCTGTATACTTTTTTTATCCAAATTAGAATGTCAAAAAGGGAACATGGAAACTGGGCTTTAAGTAAGATGGTGCAAAACTGACTGCAGCTTTGTTTACATGAGTGATTTTATGGATTTCAGTTAGATCTTTTTTTTTTTTTTTTTTCATCTGAGTCACGATGCCAACTTGAGTAAAGACAGCACAGACCAGCTTTTACTGTTCATATGTGAATGTATTGGCAGTACTTCAGGTTGCAGCTAGCCCAGAAAAGAGAAAATCCAGAACGGGGACCAGAGCTTAATTCATAATACCTCCCGAGAGGAATCTTGACTCATCTTAGGAGAGAAGCTTCAGGGATAATAATGGGCAGGTTTCACCCGAGACACGCTACGGGCCAGATGCAGCCCTCAGAAATATGGCAAATGCAGAAATAACTTTCTTATAGGATGTAAGTGTTCTAGTTTTGATGCCAGTTGTACAACTATATAGATCAGATCTGTGGATCACAGAACTTGCATTTATCTCAAGGCTTCGTAAGCCTATTCCATACCAATTTTTAATATGGATTTCATTACTGCTTGCGTTTAGAAAAGTTTTGTTACATTTAAAATACAAATAACAGATACAGGTGAAAATATGAGACTTCTCAGAGTTAAATATATCACTCTGATTCACCAGATAACGAGTGGTCTTTTGGATGTTTTAATCTGTGCTGATAGGTGGTTCTTAAGGAATTGCAGCATGTATGATCATAGGCTAAAGCCAAGCTTGGGATTGCTCTTGCAGCCTCGCTGTCTGCTGGAGGGAAATGATTAATGCAGTGTGCTCATGTAGATTGGAGAGCAAAGCAAATCCTTCAGTTTTGATTCTTATGGAGGTCAACTGTTGTGACTTTTTGGTTACAAATCAGCTTTAGGAAGCTGATTTGTGGTTGAAAAGATTAACCGGTGGCTTTCTCATAAAAGATTTCTGTAACATCAGTGAACTTGCTGACCGGTTAGTGGTTATTTCTGTGCAATTCTGGAGTTTTGGGGCATGCTTACAGTGTGGCTGGAGATACGATTGCCACATGTGTGGCTGTCAGTGTGTTAGCTCTGAAGGTGCAGGTGGGTGGGCTGCCATGCAGGGCTGCTCTGCTTGCACACACTGAGAAGGGGATGCCCACCCCTTCCTGAGCCTGCTTTGGTAGGGCTGCACAGTTGTTTTGTCCCAGATTGACTCTATTTTGGGTACTTTGGTGATACCTGAGCCACCTCACTAATGTCTTCCTCCAGGAATTGTGTGGGTGCTGTGGGTACAGCAGTGTGGGTCAACTCCCGACGTGGGTGGTGGTGATGTGTGCTGACAACCCGGAGCTCAGCCCACCCTTCCTTTCTGCTGCTGCTGGAGATGTCAAAAGCTCTTAAATTTTTAATGCTTCCAGAGTTTTTAAGGCTACTGCAGGCTTTCCCAGCACTCTGCAGCGAGGCCCCTGGTTTACAGGCCAGCTCTAGCTGTGATCTCCGGAGTCAGTCGGCCGGCCGGCAGAGGAAACACGCTCCGCGTGTGGGATGCGCTGACTATCATTCCTTGTTTACAGCTGCTGGCAGGCGCAGCCCTGCGCAATGCGCGGCCAGGCCTGGAAGGGATCGCTCCGCAGTGGCACGGACCTCTGTGAACAGGGACAAGGTCCTGATCCCTGGTGCCCTGTGCCTGCTCCCGCCAGCAGCTCCTTTTCCTGAGGAACTGGAGAGGCTGCTGGCTTGCGTTTCTGCTGGGATAGCTGGCAACGCTACTTTTGAGCAGCTTTTGGACCTTTCATGAGCTGTATTGCTGTTGTGCTATCCTCTGTAGGGTGGGTTATGTACTCAGTTTTGTTCAGAGCTTATTAGGGAAGTCAGGGACTGTTATGCTTAACTGTGCGACTTATAGTTTCCCTTGGTTAAACAATGCGAATATTATCCACACAAGATGTGTGCAGATGCGTTTGATCTTTTTGGCTCCTTTGCAGGTTTATAAAGCTAGATTCCTGCAGCTACTCCTGTTTTGACTTCAGACATTTCAAATGCAGACTGTTTACAAATTGGACCTGAAAGAGAAAAATAATTTATTTTTCAACAATAATTTAATAATATTGTTAATATTTCCTATGTCTGTTGAGATAAGGCCTACATGAACTGTCTTACCAATCTTAAGTTATTATTGTGCTAGTTCCTTGAGTCTCAGTCAGTAGGATACCTTGTCAAAAGTTATTTTATTTACTGGGATATCTTCAGTGAAATTAATAGAATTGCTGGTATAACTCCGAAGAGACTCTGGGCCTGTATTAATACGCTACTTTTCAAAAACGCAATCATCATCCAAGCTCCAGACAGCATTTGCATGTGTTTCTATAAAATTCTGGAAGGCGACTATTTCAGAGTAGTTAGTATGATTTTGGAAATAACATTTCCATAATCCTCCCCGAAGTGGACAGAAATCAAGTACCCAGCTTACCATCACTGTACGTTACAGATTTTTTTGCATAGTAGTAAGGGAGAGAGCTCACTGATTTGAATGGCTCATTTTAATAATGATGATTTGATATCCCATCAATCTATAATAATATTACTTTAAAAAAGAGCAAAAAAGTATTTTACCTTGGAGAAGTTTCTTTGAGTACTGGTAAGACAGATTTTAGAAACCTGTTTGTTTGTTTGTCTGTTTCTAGGGTTCTGTGTAAAACCATTTCTTATCCCAAAATGGGAAAATATACTTTACTTCCACTTCCACAAATAATAGGAAAATCATCATATAAGCTACTGTTAACCTTTTTATCTCAAATGTAGTTCAAACTATTTAAATGGCTTTGGTCTTCATGTGGGAATGGAAATTAGCTCTTGGCATAGCTTGCTCTAATTGAAATCAGTTTGTGGTTTTTAAGTTCCTTCCCTGCTTGACAGATGATATCATTTCCTATGCTTTTTGTAATCCCCTCTGTTTCTCTAAGATGGTATAAAGCTAAGTTGAACTACACATTTTAAAGTAACTATACACCTTTCTTTGACCTACTTAGGACATTGTCCAAAAACTTTCACCGAATTCCCTGTGTTTTTGCAGACAATTTTACTTTTTGTTGAGGAATGTTAGTACATTTTTGTTGTCTGAAGTACATTCAAAATAAAACAAAGATGTATCATAATTGTTAGGCACATAAGAAATGTAAAATACAGATTTTTACTTCTAATTAAAAAATTAAGTGTAACTTTTTAAAATGCCAAGCTGCTTTAAATTCTTTCTCTAATAACATATTTAACTTCTATTCTGTATTGCTATACACGGCAACACAATTAAAATGACTGTTTTTGTTCAAAAATAAAAACAAAACTCCATTAACATATATAAAATGTGAATGTCACGTTCACATTTTGAAATGTAATAAGGGAGATGATGCTTAGGGGCTTTGTGCAGCAGCAGCCCTTTGGTGGGTGACATCGCACCTGGAGGCAATGGGCTCCGGTGGCAGATGGGATTCGCAGTTAGCGAGGGCCGAGCCCCTCGGGGAGCGCGGAGCCGGCGGCAGCGCTCTGGGGACACCCACTGGAGCCTGCGTGCGGAGGGGGAAGTGTTTCCTGGCCCTGCTCTCGCAGTGCTGGCCCCCGTAGCTGTGCTGGACCCTGGAGTGGCAGGGAGGATGGGAGCGGGAGACCCAGCTGCTTCCTCCCTACAAACGCGTCAGAAGAACGCAGCACAGACTCTTACGCTTCACGGGCATGGGATTGGGTAGCACTGTCGTCCTTATGAACTCACAGGGGGAGGTTTTTGGCTCTGAGGCTTGCTGGCTGGGAGCTCCCCAGCCCAGCGTCCAGTGGTAGCTCTGCCTGGCTGTGGGGTGAGCCTGCACATCAGGGGTGGAAAGAAATGGCCCAGATAAGTGTTTATTTTCACAACAGAAATCCTAGCCAGGCAGGTCATCTTCTGCTCCTGCATGTGCTGACAGGAGCAGGTCACTTCCTGGAGCTCTGTTATTCCTGTTCCCTTTCCTTTAATGCTTCCAGTCCTCATTGCCCAGATGATTAGACCCTGATGGTTCTTAGTGGTTCTGGTTCAATCAGAAGTTTAGTACTTCCCCTAGCTTACAGCTTGTTCTCAGTGTCACAAACCAGGGGGACAAATGTTGCGCGTTTATGCTCAACTGAAACATTCAGTAAATACAGATGGTTATCAAATTCTTATCCCATCTCCTATTTTTCCTAGGAACTGTGAATCAATATCGTTTTCTGTATTGGTATTTTAAATATCTATCCTAAAATACACAACCTCTGTTTTTAGTGCTGCTTTTTACAGAATCAGTTCCTAAAAATTCCCTTAGCAGATAGGTAATTGTTCCTGACTGATTCAGTTTGGCTGAACAAAATATCTTTTCCTTTCAAGTACAACACTGTAACATCCGGTGCATGAATGGAGGTAGCTGTAGTGATGACCACTGCCTCTGCCAGAAGGGATATACAGGAACACACTGTGGACAGCGTGAGTAAAGTGTTATTAATACAGATACTGTGAAATGTAAAGTTAATTCTGGAATGTGTGGATTGCACAGCGTTTAATGCTAACTTTCAGCTGATGTTGAACTCGGATACAATGGAATTTTACAGAAAAATATATCACTATAGTATGAGTGCTGAGTGAATTCTCCCTGATCAAGACTATTAAAATAAACATCAACTGAATTCATAATGATTGAGTATAACCTGATCCTGTAGTTCTCACACTACTATAATTCCCATTGTTCTCCAGGGCTTTACGCTCGCTGGAGCAATAGGTCCTAAATTCCATATTTACATGAGATTCAGTTTTCATCTCTTAGGCAGTATTAAGTTTTTTAATTAAAAAGAAAAAGTTTGGATTTCAGAGTTTAGTTACCAAGTTAGTACATTTCAGGAATTTTGCTCATTTTGATAGTGTCTTTTTAGAGTTGACTTACAAATTTTTGATTTCCTGAATCAGTCCAGAACCAATACCATTCTTGGATTCAATGCTTGAAGCCTATCCCAGCCTGATCCCAATGGTCTCTTGCTCTTCATGGCTGGAGTGCTGTGGAGAAACTCAAATAAGGATGGAGATATACTGCTTTTGAACCAAAGCTGTCGTGTTGTTATCTAGTGAACTGTTGGTCCAACAGTTCTTGGCTTATTTAATTAAGCCCTTTTGTGCTCTTTTAGAGTCAATGGCACACTGCATGAACTTCAGTAGGACCAGTAATGTCATCAAAGCTGTGATTGTTAGTGTGATTATATTATACTCCCCTAAAATAATGAATTTGTTCTACTCTATGCTATGAAATCACAAAAGATTACAGATATATTTGGAAAAATAAGGTATCTTGTCCTGTTGTGTCTACAGCTTCTTTCAGTTTGCAACGGGTGGTCAGGCGTATATATAACTTTATGTCTCTCTGGAAATAACTCGGTGAACATAACTTTTGCCTTCTCTCTGATGCAGCTGTCTGTGAAAATGGGTGTCTAAATGGAGGGCGTTGTGTGGCTCCCAACCGATGCGCTTGCACATATGGCTTTACTGGACCTCAGTGCGAAAGAGGTATGTGCCTGAAAATTGAGGAAGTTGGTGTTCTATCTTGCTTAATGCTAACCTGAAAATACAGGTGATATGCCACGTTTAAATATTAATATTTTATTATCATCTACAAATAAGGTAAAACAGAATTAAGGTACTCATAGAATGCAGTGTATGGATTCTTTGTTGAAAGCAAAACTTTGGTCTGAGAGAACTGTAGAGCTCTCAATTATAGAATACAGATTAAAACTGTAGCAGCTTTCCTAGACAGCATTTTTAATAAGAATTTTTTTTAGCATTGATAAAGGAAAAAAATCATTCAATCTTACTTTCTCTCGTGATTTTATGTATGGCAGGCATTGATTGATATGCTTTTAAAGGTTAGATCTTTAGCAAGATAAATTTTAGCAAGTGTCATTTGCTCTTTCTGGAGCAAAAATTCCCATTTAGTTACTAATAGTAGGGTGTTGCACCATTGCCTACTTTAATACATAATTGAATTGATTGGGGTTTGTAAACTGTAAATTTTATAGTCTTAAAAATAATACATTTTCAGTTGATAGATCAGCAATGCATACAAGCTAACCCTGCGACAGGCTGCGTTATGCATCTGTGAGCCTGGGGCAGGTGGGATGACCTGCTTTTGGCCTCACGTTAGGGATGTGCTCAGCCAACGCCATTCCCATCGCTGCTGGCACCTGGATGTGGCCTTGGTGTTTTTGTATGAACAGCACAGGGGGTGATGCAGAAGAACAAACCATGGGGGAGTAAAGCTTGGTTCTATGCTAGAACAGGCAGCAGGGTGAAGGAGATACTATCCATGCTTTGTACAGCAGAGAAGATTGCTGTGTTCGTGTTGTGGGAAGTCTTGCCTCTTGTGCACTGAGTCACTCTAAGTAGTTCAAGCTGCCGGTGAAATATTTTTGAAGATTCGAAGGTAGCTCAATTCTGAATCCTGCTTGGGCTCTCACCACCAAAGAGGAATCTAAGCAATGGAAAACCACTAAGTGTCTAGGTTAAAGGTCCTAAGTTTTAAGAGAATAAAAGCTTTACAGGTGAAATGCTGTACTGTAAATACTTAGAATCTCTAGCAGCAACTGCTTGTTCTCTATGCGTCTGAGCTTTCAGGGTTGTTCAGTGCTGCTTTTACGTTGTCTGATCTGGGACCAGCATGACTCCACCTAATTGGGACTGATTTCAAGGCTGGAGCCTGTTAGCAGCTTCATTCCTGTCCCTTGGGGCTCCTGCCTTGCTGCTCTTGTTGGGTGGAGTGAGAAGGGGGTAGCACAAAGCTGCTGGAGCCAAGTCTTGCCATCAGGGAATCCCAGGCACGTTACTGAGCGTGACCGAGGTGGAAATCTTTAATCTCTATGCCTCTTCCAGTTTTCTTCGGTTTGATTCTGTAGATACGTGTAAAAGAGAAAATAGCAGTTAGTGAGCCACAGGATTTCAGATTGATGCTCACTTCAGAGTTGAGGCCAAATGATAGTCGTATCTTCCCAGAAAGCCTCTGAATTTTGGTCTGTTTCACAGAGATTTCCTGCAGCCTCTGCACCTCGGTGAGCTAATGTGTTCCCCTCCCCTAGAAAGGGTGTGGTGGTTTTTTGGTCTCTGAATCACATTATGCCATCAGAATTTTTTTTTTCTGAAGAAACCTTTTCAATTCTAAGCTCATGTTGGTCTTAGCTGGAATAACTTGCATTGTTCAGCACATGCACCTGTGCTCGCTAGAGAGTTGTCTGGCTGCAAATGATTTTACACATCTGTCAGTTAAGTAAAAGGTTGATATTTTGAGTCTAGCTCTGGAACATTAGTCAGATTGGCGATGTTCCCTGGTGGGATTCTGATATATATATGTTGATGAATGCTATTCAGTAAACAGATTGACAAGATTCATGCCTGGCAGGGTAAAAAAAAAAAAAAAAAAGAAGTGTCCCTGAGCATGGAGAGGAAAAAAGGAGGTTACTCAAAAAAAGACTTTGAAATCGTTCCATGTCTGGGAGAAGCAGGAGAGCGAGATTGTTTTGAAAACATCGTTTCTGTGTGATGCACATGTGTACTGTGCAAGGGGGTGATCTGGTTTTGTGGCATGCGCATTCTCCATGTGCTTGGCTGTGGTTTGGCTTCTAGATTATGCCATGCCGCAAGCTAATGGTGATGCAAGTAATTTACTACTGCATGGCACGCAATGCATCTCTCTAGTAATAGTTAAAGTTGCTGAGTGTTTTTGGCATGTATGTCTCCCACCAAGGAATATTCCAGCTCTTACTGCAAATGTTGTGTCTTAGGACAGCCCTGAATAGAACCATGTTGAGGCAACAGCATTCATGGGGATTATTCTAATAATCCAATATAGAAAACAGTGAAAATGATCTAGGTTGTTACTGAAAAGCTTGAGCCAGTTTCTTATATCCAGGGGCATTCTATATGGTGCTGTGTCTGCTTTTCTAAGTAATATTTTTTCCATATATTAAGCTCATATTTATAAAATATAGTAAGATTGGTGTTGCCTCAGTACATACTGACTGTATGATTGTCGATGAAGATCTACAAAACGTGTATGCAGGTCAGTATCTTCAAATACATATAAAATCAAGGTTCTTATTGGACCAAAGACTTGCTGCTTTCATGGTGCAGTAAGCTCCATTAAAGTCCGTGGCAAGAGCTTTTTATTTATTTATTTATTCAGGGAGCAGTAGCTGGCTTCAGACAGTTACAGTACATACAGCACACACATTGCTTTTAGTGTGGCTTACTAGAAGGGTTAATGATGTTTAGGAACCACTCCAACTAGGAGCAAAAGGAATTTTTAGATTCGTTATCGTCTGGGGAGCTTCTCTGCATGTTCTGGAAACATGAGCCATGTCACCCATGAGATGCACTTCGTCAAAGCTGGACTGATAGCTCTGGTATGGTCAGAATAGACTTACACCTAAATCATTAACTCCTAAGTAGTTGTGTATGGTGTTTGGCACCTTTCCAAGGCAGGGGAAGCCTCCTGGGCATGCTGTCAAGTATAGGCAGGTGTATCATAAATACAACAGACCTGGTATTTCTTTGGGATCATGTTCATCAAAAAGGTGAACTTGACATAAACTAAAGAGTGTAAGTGTAGTGGAATTGGAAAGGCTTCCTCCAGCAGTTTAAGACAGATTTAAAATACATAGCTCAGAAAGGAAAATATTTAATAGGTTCGGGCTCCGTTAAAAATATTTATGTTTCTAGGATTCATTCTGAAATGTGCTGAGTTCCCAGCCCTGACCCAGTGATGGGCTTTGACATGCATGTAACTTCCAACTTGAGTATTCGCCTACTTGGAGTTGAGCAAATGCTTAAGGGCCTTGCTGGATATTGGCCCAGGCTGTCAGGGTTTAGTACTGAAATGTGCACTGAGCTTCGAGGGAATTGTTTAGTCACATTGCTATTGTGAAATGCCATCGCAGGTAACAGAAGATTAAGATGCAAACAAAACAAAATTTCTTCTGCTGGTTAAGAGCTAGCTGCTGTCTTTACACCATTGTGCTTTTAATGCTCCAGTCAGTAATGGCAGTTGCTCGTAATACAAGCATGCAAGTTCCCTGTAGAGCTGCTGAAGAGATTCAGAGCAGGGGCTTAGCTTAGGTTCCCCTGAGGACAATTCAGAACATCAACAGCTCTTTTTATTGTCTGTAAAAGAGCCTGGGGATCTGGCTAACGCTGTTAGATGCCCACACTTGGCTTATGTGAAAACATCCTTATGTCATGCACTTTATGAAAGTCCAGAGGAAAAAGCAACATGGTACAAATGGGGAGATCAGACGTTGCTATTAAATGTTACAGAACCAGTCCTCCAAAATAGTGCATAAAAGTTATCTTGACTCTCTGAGTCTGTTTTGCTTTGGACTTTGGATGATTATACTTTAATAAGGTGACTTCTATAAAATACAAAGTTGTACATTGTTGTTATCCTTGTATTCCAAAAATGCAGTGAAGTGGTTTACTTTTTCCTGTCTGGGTCCTTTTCGAGGAACACAGTGGAAGCTTAGAACGTGTTATAGCCCTGCTTGTTTATCTGACTGCTTGTGACAACATCAGGGGCTCAATCCTGCTCCATTTTGGAGTTTTGCCATTGGTTTTACAGGGCAGGAGAATTAGGCCTGATGTAGTTCAAATATTAAGAATATGCCATGTGAGTTGTTTTGTTTTTATTTTTCCCCTTCTGTTTTTCTGGACTCAGAATATGAGCAAATGATGGCTTTTTCTTCAAACAGAGTCGTTTCTGTACTGCTCTCTTCATGGCAGGCATTTTTGCATAATTTTTAATTATATTTGGCCATTATTAAAAGTTCCTAGAATTAATGCCATATGTAAAAATATCTTTCCCAGAGCCTTTCTGTGAAAGTGCAACCGCTGAAAGTGGTCGAGAGTGGTGTAGTACTGTGTATATTTTTTTTCTTTCTAAATATTACAACGGGTTGAATGTTTTCACCAAGAAGACACTGCACCCCTTCGTGTGCCCCGTCTCTGGTATTTAGTCTAAATGGAAAGTAAATAACAAAGTGTAGATAGCAGTAAAAGTATGTTCCCAAAGCCTTATGTTGCATTTAAAGTAGTAGTGCAGCATATGGTAGCTGGCAAACATTTGAATAAACTTGATTTTTGTAGCTGTCTTCCAAGAAACACATCTGTTGACATAGACATGTAGTTTCTGCAGCCCTGTAACATGAATTTATGTACAGTGTTACAGCAGCACAGTATAGGATGGTCAGGCTCAGAGACCTGGACGAAGTATTCTTGCACACCATTTTTACCCCAAATATGTAACTCAATTATGACAAATTGATTTAACATATTCAGTCACAGAATGATGTTTTGCTTTCCTTAAAATAAGTGGAATGCATACATGTTGTCCCTCTTGTGTCTTTCAGTTTTAAAACAAAAATTTGGTATCAGTGTTTTGGATCATTTTTTCTGTGAAAGAGGCTTAGCTAAATGGATGAGTTTTTTATTATTATTATTATTTTTATTAAAGCTACAGGGGAATTTGCTACGGAATTGCTGTGTGTGATTTAAGATGGGTTATAATACTTTGCTATATAATCAATAGATCTCTGGATCTGAACTCAGTACTAAACTTAGTCTGTTATTTAATGCCAAAAAGCATTTTAGGGTCTTGTGTATGTAAAGGTTTTATCCATTGTTCTTTTCCTTCCTAATGCACAGCTATCTAACCAGCCATATATCTCTTTTTTTTCTGTGCTTTGAGCATCTCAACATATCACACAGCATGTATTAAGTTTCTTCAAATTTCTTCAGATATATGCTTTAAGCTTATTCAAGATCCGTAAGTGATTCAGTGCATATGGGCTTGGGTCTCTTGTGAGATGTGAGGAGTCCAACTTTGTACATTTACATTTTCCTCCAAGCTGAGTTTTGATTCCAGTCAAACAAATGTGAATCTAGAGTTTTCATTCAGCTCCTTGGCAGCCCTTTTGGTGTTTCTGTGCCGCCTTGATTGACTGCTGAGGGCAGTGACCATTGATTTGTGGCAAGGTACTGGACTCCTTAGTTTGTTTTGGTCCGAATTTTGATTGTAGCAGTGGAGATCCATGCAACACAAAAATCATGTTTTGATTGAGGGAGAAGTAATAAGGTTTGTAACTGGTAATTGTCTGTGTCCCTGAATGACTCATGCGGCCAGATCTGTGCTCTGGGGAGCGTGAGGAAGACCCTGTCTGATGTGCTGGACCCTGCAAGTCAGATCCCTGTGTGTGCTGAAAGCCCTAGTGACCTTGTGCTGGTGTCGCTTGTCACCGCAGCGCTGTGTGGAGGCCTCCAGACTGAGTGGCTTTAAGCCATTTGCTGGTCATAGCACTCCAAATGTGCCCATTTACCTCATCTCAGCTGTCTCCCAATCCTTGGCTCGCAGCCTAGCTTTTAGAACATAAAATAACTAATTTCTCATGGACCTTGCATAGGAAAGGTGCCTTTTTAAAAGGTAACTCCTGGAGTTGAGTGTGATGCAGAGAAATGAGTAAATGAAGCTGAGAACTTAATCTAACAGTGCCCGCCTAGCCATTTATGGAGAAAAATGTTCCTCCTTCTCTGGGCCACTATGTGCTTTGATACGAGAAAGCAAAACCACCTAAAGTCCTTTGATTTGTTGCAGTGAAAATAGATGTTTTCCTTGTGAATCACCCTGAAATTTTATATGAATATTTTCCATTCAAGCCTTTTTCTTCTTATTGAGCTGGTAAGCTGATTTTTTTTTTCAGTTGCAACAGGGGAAAAAAAAAATACCAACATATATGATCCCAGAAAGTGAAATTTGTGAGTCATGGAGTCTTTTTTGTTATTAGTTTAGTAAATGTCCTAAAAGTTCCATGATGGTTAGCTCTAAGAAAGAAAAGAGAACTTTTTTCGAAGCATCGCAGATTGTACCTAATGCAAGGCTAAACTGACAAGGACATTTCCAAGTAAAACAATTCTTTTTATGTAGGTCAGCTGCAAAATGCGTAACACTAATGAAAATACATTTTAAGCAGAGGTGGTCGGAATGGCCAGGATAACTGTTTTGTCATACATAAATTCCCATGCAACTTAAGACAGTTGATGATTAAAATCTTCTCTGTAAAAGTTAAAGCTTTTCTGTAGTGATGTGCTGGATTTAGAAAATTATCTCATATGCTTTCTGAGCATAAAAGTTGCAAATATTTGTAGGAAGTAACTGTCAAAGAGCAACTGCAGCAATGGTCACACTCACACTTCCAATTGGCCTTGGGAGGTTTCAGAATAACGACTGGGTGGTTTTATATATTTCTTTTCAGTGACAGCTTTGTACGATTTGGCACTCCAGTGCAACGCTGTAGGAAAAGAAAAGAGGCCTAAATAAGGTCTGAAAAGAAAGGAGCCCTAAGAGAAAGATCGCTCTCCAAGCTGTGCTCTGCTGTAAAACAGAATTTAGCTTTGTACTTCCTATCCAGGAAAAGCTCCTTTTGGAGAGAGGGGAAAGAAAAAGAAAAAAAAAGAAAGAAAAAAAAAAAGATTTTTTTTAAGTACTGAAACTAAGATTCAATATTTCTCTTTGTGGAAAAGTGTATAATGGCCAGAGGTAACTAATTAAAAAGGTGCTTATTAAAAAGCTAAGTAAAACATTTTTAATGAGTAAAAATACTTAGTTTAAAATGTTAAAAGTGTGTGCTGTGAATGTAGGTGTGCTTATAATTTAAGAACAGAGATGGGTAACTTGTGAACAGTTGATTTTTTTGTTGCCATGCCCTCCGTTTGCATGTGTCACTTAGCATTGCCTAGGCCGGCGTGGCGTCACCGCCGTGGCTGCTGCTCCGAATTCCTGCTCCGCATGCTGTAGTCCAGGTTACAGATCCCTTGGGAAGGGGCAGCCGAGTGCCCTCTTCCCTGATGCTGAGTGTTTAACTTAGCACGTGACTCTGCTTTTATGAAACATCTAACTTGCATGAGGCTGGTTTACCAAATGATCCTGGGCAGGTTTTATAACTGGGCCTTTCTGTGTTTTCTGTGAAGTTTAGCTGATCATCGCCACGCATTTCACTACTTACTGTTCATGTTTCCTTCTTACTCCTTGGGATGAATGTTCTACTATCACCCTCTAATACTTATTGTTTCAGCTCAGTTTTAAGATTGTGTCATGAGTTTTGCTCTAGGACCTTTTGCATGGGTCCCACTGCTCACAACCTCCTTTGAATCTACTGGCAGCACCTAGCAAGGCTGGGGGAAGTAGTGCATCCCCAGCAAAACCAGCACTTTTACATATCAAACAATTCACATAATTAAAAAAAAAATTACAGAGGAGAGAAGACGATCTGCAAAGTGTGTTAATATTTATGTTTGTTGGTGACTTGTAACACTCCAACTGTGTTGTTTAAACCATTTAGGCTCCGTTTAAGGAAGGTCCAGTGCTGACCTTATCACAGCGTTCGTAATTGCGGATGTTCCGTATTTCTTGCCTGTGTTATTCTATGCGGAGAATGTTTTTCCTGTGGCAACTATTAATGGTGAGACAGGTAATTAAAGCACATTTTACAATGATTGTTCCTAATGAACTTCCCTAATAAATTTCTGCAAATGGAGCAGCCAGTTTAAAAAAAAAAAAAAAAAAAAAAAAAGCTGACACAGGATGAATGTGAGAATGGCCTTTTTTTTTTTTTTTTTTTTTTTACTTTGGAAATACATCTAAGATGTACCTAAGTGCATTGTTTATGCAGAAGAAAACAAGTGTGTGTATACACACTGCAGACACATCCCCATGTACAGCTGTGTGTATGGACGAATATATTCATGTGCAGGGTGTGCAGGAGGGAAAATTGTTATGAGCTTCTTGTATCACCATGCTCTTTTTTACTGCTTAGCAGGGAGGCTTCATCCTCAGAGCTCTGTGCAGAGAGGGCTGTGTTGTAGCCCATCAAATACCTGGAGCGGTGGCCGTTTTCTTGCCTTGATTTTCGAACGTTGTGGGTGATTTCTGTCAGGCGGTCAGTCTAACACTAATAAGAAAGGAGTTAACCTTTCATTTTCAGATGATAGTCAGTGATGTGCAAGGAACTATGTACTAGAGATAAAAGCATCCCAGGAAGGAGTGGGAAAGGAAGCCAAATACAGACTAAAATTCAGGTTATCTACATGCTAGCTGTTATCTAGCTTTTATTGTTCTGTTCTTCCACTGAATTTGAACCTATGAAAAGCGACGTTAAAACTATTTGAAAAGATCTTTAATATTGCACGGAGCTTTACCTGTTGCACGAGAGGATCTGTGCAAAATCAGAAAAGATGAGATGTTGCACAGAAGACTGTTTACTGTCTTCTGCTTTTCTCATGTTCTTTAGAAATTAAAATTAGAAGCCAATATGAAAGTCCATGCATTCTTTGTGCTTGCTTAGTGATTGACTCTCGTAACTTTGAATACAGTGGTAATTTGCTGAACCACGATCTTCTAACAGTCTTGTTGTTGTCCCTATTTCACTTGTGTCAAGTGGTTCTTACAATGCTGCGGTTAACGGCTTTGCCATCCCACTTGACTATAAGATTTTAACTTGAAATTGCAAGTACCTTGTAATGGATATAGCTGAATAATGCACGACTATACTTTGAGACTTCTTCCACATCTTGACTGATAGTTTTATCTGATTCAGGAGGGGACTGAGAAGGTGTTAGGATCTCAAAAACTCTTAAGTCTACTTAAGTTTCCAAGAACCAGGGCAAGAAATTAAGAGGCATATAGTGGAAGGGAGTGTGCTGTGCACTTTCTTTAAAGTGCAATTAAGATGAATCCTAGTGAGACTCCTTGAACTGCATCTTCAAAGGCCTTCTGTGCTCGAAGAGTATGGCCAGACATCATGGTTCAGCTGAGCAGTGGAGTGACAGAGCACTACTTAAGTTTGACATGTTTATAGGAGGTAATAGTAAAACCAGCAAGCAGGGAATTTTAATTGTCCTGTTGGGATATGAGGAAAGCCTTTATGCGAATCTCCACGTTTCGGTAGGACAGTACGGATGGCAGCTTGGAGAGATTTGTAAAATGGCAGTATGACAGCTTTACAGTCAGATTAATATGGTCTTCAAAAGAAACCACAGGGTCAAAAATGACTTCCAGACTGCAGGCTTAAACAAAAAGATCTGCTATCGAAATGAGGAGTAAAGAGAAAAGGTAAGTGATACAAAGCTGAGAAAGGACAGTCAGTGTTAGATCAGTTTGGTACCAACAAACTTTAAGATATCATTTAATGAAACAAATACTCTGTCTGGATTGAATGGCACCAACAATGTGAATTATCCCAATTACTTGATTCTTGAAGTGAAGAGGCAAAATGAATAATAAGATGACCAAGCTTCAAGCTATTTGAGGGCCTGAAATGTTATAATTTCAGGCTAAGAAGGTAATGCTGTAGGGTATTGGGGTAGTATAGATGTTAGAAGGTCATAGAGGAAAAAGCAAGAAGTAAAATTATGAGAGAGGGTAAGAGGGGATGTAACCAAATATTTTTCTCTCCCTCTCAGGAACAGAGCTATAGAGAGCATTGAAGACAAGTTGAGAAGTTGAGACTGCTTGTTAGACAGGGGAGACCCAGTGGAGATGTGCATTCCATTCATCTGAATGGTGATTCTAGTAAAAACAGCAGCGAGACACCAGCACAGGCCAGGAATGGTAAATGATGAATGACTTAGTGAGCTGCCTTGCTGGGTATTTAATCTGTGTGGTTATCCAAATAATTTGAAATGCTTCTCTTGGCCTGAGCCAGGCTGGGCAAAATGAAGTGCCATGCATTAAACCTAGTGATTTTTCAGTCCTCAGGTCCCAGCAGGAACCCAACAAGATATGGCTCCATGAAAGGTGATACTATATTAAACTAACAGTACAAGTTGTATCAAACTTGGTTCCAAATTCAATACAAAAAGTCATGTTTTTACAAGGCATTTTAAATATCGCACTAGCACTTCAGTTACTTGCTGATGTCAGTATTAAAAAAAAAATGCTTTGTACAGCTGCTCACTGCAAGGAAGATGAGAGGTTAAACTGGGTTAGCGGAAATGAAAGACGTGCAGTGGAAGAAATATTGGTATCAGAATGTTTACAAAATTTCTCATTAAATAACACAAGTGTTTTAATTGAGGGCCAATTTAAAGCACTCTTTTTAAAACCATTTTTACTGTTTATTTAAAATTGATTTTTTTTAGTAAAGTGTACAAGGAAATACTAATTTATTCCCCTCTGAAAAAAAAAGTAGAAATTATGGCAAATGAATTTTGATCTGTTATTGTGCAAGACTTCTTGAGCAAGGGCCTGAGCCACCAATGTGTATTAGAATAATTCTGCTATTCTTACTACAGTTGATTACAGTGCTCTGTTATAAAGGGTGGAGGCACTTGGTTGTTCTCCAAAGAAAGTGAGTAATAATTGACCTAATGTACAGAGCACATGAATAACATATTCTTTTGGTAAAAAAAAAAAAATTATGTTTTACAGGGTGTGCTAGAGTTCACATCCCTTTTTCACATCTTCCAAAAGATTTTAAAATACTCAGCTGCTCTATTAAATTTCTAATTCAACAAATACTCAAATACAAAGTATGCATTAGATAAAGCTCTTGAGTTGAATCCAAACATTGAAAAATCTTTTAATCTGCCCTGAAAACAGCTGTTTAGAATTTTGAAAAGAAATAACAACTTCCTCAGCCTATGTTGCTGATGTCGCTGCAGTCTCGAGCTGGGAGGAATTCCTCTTTGTTACTCTGATGTGAAATCTTGCTGCTGCTGCAGTGATTCAACCATCCTCAACACACCGGGAGCTGTGGCCTGGCCCTCTTGAAAGCAATGGCAACTTCCTCCGGGTTCAGTGTGGTGGAGGACAGGATTTCACCTTTATGTGGCTCAGGAGATTGAAGGTGGTTTTTTGGCTGTGAACTGTAGTTCATAGCTATAGGAGCCTCATTGAAATCTCCCCTTTCTGCTGCTGTTCTTTGTATTTGTCTGCTGAAGAATTCTGAAAACAAGAGTTCTTTTTTTATAATGTCTGAAACCATTTAAACGTATCAGATGTTTTCTATGCACATGCTGCATTTATTCCTTGTTTGTAAATACTTGGCAAATCTTAGAAAATACTATGTAGTGACTCTGCATTAAATAGCACAAATGAAATTTCTAGGCAACTGCCCATTGCATCCAGAGAAATACCAAAGGGTTCAAGATGGTTGGCATTATAATAATGAACATCAAAGGCAGTAATGATTTGCCACTTTATTGTAAGCTGTTGCCAAACCCCTTAGGCAATGGCTTGCTTTTATTCCACAGCTCTTCATTTTGCTATGTCCAGAGGGTATATTATACATATATTTCTCGCACACACACACACAGACACACAGACACACACACACACACACACACAAAACCCAAAGGCGTACTGGTTGTATATTCAAACATATGGGCAGTGTTTTAAACTCAGATGCAGAAGTCTTATTGTTCAGGGAAATGAAGCTTGGATGAAACTTCTCTCTGACTGTGGAAGTTATCCAAAACCTACTGAAGTCAGAGGAAGGGATGCCCAAAGACTTGGGTGGGCTTTGAGTCAGGTCTCGTTGTTGAGGCAGTCAGATTTTGTCAGCCAGGTTTTGAGGAGGTGTGTGAAGCTGTTGAGAAAGCAATTAATTCTGTGCTGTGGTACCCATGTGTTACTATGGAGCAGTAACTTTGGACAAAAGTAAAAAGTGCTCAGAGGCGTAAGCCACAAATAAGAACATGTACAGGCAAAGAGGAGTTCATTATCTGTAACTGCAGGATATGGAAAATACTATTATTTGGAACTGTATTTATTTAACAGCAATTTTGGATTTCAGGATGATGAGTGGGATCTGCGGTAAGAGACTAAAAAGCAAACTAAACAGATGCGATCTCTTCACGTTTCATAGTGCAGTGTGCTTTTCCTTTTGGGCTTGTGTGCTACATGTGCATTCTTGCAAGTGCTATTCTCATGATTTGCAAAGTGTTTGCTGGTGGCAGCCTGTACGCTGCATAACGTAGAGAGAGGTTTGTGTACAGCACGTGTCCTCCGATGGCTGCTGATGAAATGTAAGTAGCTCACTGAAACCCAAAGGACATTTTCATGCTCATTTTAGTTGGATTTAGGTTAGGCCCGAATTTGAGCATATTTGGAAGAGTCATGAGCTTGCCTTTCCCCCTTTATGTTTTAGTAGCCGCTATTGTGCCTGAGTTGCAGCTGCCTGATGCTGATGTAGAAGCATCCTGGGCACCTACATCCCCTGATGCCCCCACAGCGTCAGTGACTCTTGGCCGCTTGCGGAAGCGGAATCAGAGGCCGGGTTTGCTGCGTGTCCCCATCCTACACTGCAGAGCCTGATGCACACGTGAATAACATGAGCACTGGTATGAACAGGGCTTGTAATCAGCTGTTTAAAAGATGCTGTTCCAGTTTCACATTCCTAATTACACTGGGGGAACTGGGGGGAGAGCAGCAGGCTTGCCAGGCAGGCGTTCTAGTCCAGGGGTTTTCTCATTTCAAACATGTGGGCTAAATTACATTATCTTTGTAATTTAGACGTATGGTATGTTCAAACACTAATAAGGGGTTCATACGTAAGGGTGGTTTAACCACGCTAAGCTTATTTTATTTTACAAGACTAAATTATTTGATGCTTTAAAAACAGTTTTCTAATTATAATTTCAATTTATTTATCAGAAGTGTGGTGTGAAACCTGAAGCTTAATTATTAAAATGGGTCTTCAGGCACTTTCCTGACAGGAATTTTGTGGATAAAAGACATTATTTCTGGACACAATCTTACTTTTGGATATAGTGCAGAATACCACCTATAATCAGGAGGAAGTTTTCTCTTCTACTGAAGTGTCTTAAATTATGAGCTTTCTACCGTTTTATGGGGTTTCTTTTTAAGCCACCTGAAAGTTTTCCCACAGCACCGGTTTAGAAGCAGCAGAAACTTTAGACCCCACTCAGAACAGTCTGTTGTTCCATTAACATTGCTGCGAGTGATGCATGTGTGTATTTGTGACCACCTAGATTCCTAAATGTACCCATTCTATTAAAATTAAAAGAAAATATTTCCTATATTTTAAAGTACAAGTTTAAATTGGCACTGTAATTGCTAAACCTTGCAGTTTAGACAGATGCCAGAGCTCCCACAGAGGAACTCTAAACTGTTTTATGCTGTTCTCTATACGCTCACCCTTCTTAACTCTTTGCTGTTACCCCTCGAGGCGAGCTCCATCATACTGCGCTTCCTCACCTTCCCCTTACCAGTAAGGGGAACCCCAGGGTGCTCTTGGTCTTGTCTCTAAATTCAAAACAAAAATTTGTTTTTAATACCTAGGGTATCCTCTGTCTCAGCTGTGAATCTCTTTTAGCTTGAGGGGATTAGGAGTGTTGAACTGAACTACCAGGTTCCTAACTGCTTACTACCAGCAGCAGTCTAAATCAAAGTCCAGTGAAGTTAAAAGAGAAAGAAAACGTATTTGAGGATTTTGGTGGCCTGGATCAGATCCTGTATCCCAAAAGGTGAGGTGATCAATGAGGCATTACCTACACATGGGTTACCTCATTTCTGTTGCTTTTCCATTCCCTCCCTTCAGAGTCCTGATTTCTTCATAGGAACTTCTCTTACCTCTGTATGAGCTTTGCAGGGTGCTGAAATACAGCAGGAGGTCTTGCAGGGTAGATAAAAATGTGCAGGATATACTTAAATCGGGTATCTAGAAATGGAGCTCTTTCTTTGAAATAATTTGTGTAATCTATTACCCATGTGTTTTGTGTTGAAAAATTGATTTTAAATCACATTTTGTCATGGTTTGTTCTGCTCAGTTACTCTATTTTTTTTCAGTGTTAAAGTTGTCTAGTAAGACAGCGCAAAATTTACAATCCCTCAGAAAACCACAACTTTACTTTTTCCACTTCAGTGTTCTCTATTTTATTTCTTTATGGTGGGTAGATAGGAGCTATCTAATTTAACAGATAAGCAGCATGTTATCAGTGCAGCTGGATTAGGCCACTCTTCATGTGGTTTCTAATCCCTGCTTAACTGATACCACCATTTATCACTGGTCTTGTAGTTGTTTTTCTTAATTTAAGACTATGACACTGAACTGTATCAGGGTAAATAATTTGTACCATATCACCTTGAAAATATCAAGCCAGAAAAAGAATGTGGAAATCAACACTTCACATGGGGAAAAAAAACAACCAACCTTTCAGGGAACAAGAGGTTAATGGCTGTGGTGTAGGTAATCGTGGCTTATTCCTATGCACTTGCCTGGTGCGAGCTGCACCATGCACAGTATCTGAGGGTGCTGGCTGGGAGGGATGGGCTGGTGCATCGTGGCAGGGGTGTCCTCCTTGCAGCACTGGGACGTTCTCGTGCGAGAGCTGCTGGTGCCACCACCTCCCACAGGGCACGGATTTGAGGCGTCCCCCCGCTGCCAGGGTGGGACCGGGGCTCGTCCAGCTCGACCTGACACTTGGGTTTGCTTCCTAGATGGCTTTGCTTGGCTGGCCGTGCGATTAGCTGGCTCTCTGGACCTTCTTTTTAACTAGTTATTTGGCTGGACTGTCCTGGCAAACCTCCCTGTGCCGGCTGGCTGGCAAGGCTCTCTGGCTGGCCGGCCTTTTCCTTCCCTTCCCCTTCCTTCGCTCCGCACACGTGGTGTCTGCTCGCTCCCACTGTTTATCTCTCCTCGTCTTCTGTGCCTCCCACTCGTCGATTAGATTCGCTTTGATCCAGTTCCTCTATGCTGCCTTCCTGTTTTTCTTCCCTGTGTTCTTTTCCTTTACGTTTCTCTGCATCCTTTTTTCTCCACACTTGTTCCCTAAACTCTTTCTGCTCTGGCTTTCCCTGCATCTGGGCAGTTGTGCATCCCTTGCACAGCTTGCTGGCCCTTCCTCCTTGTGCGTTTGTTAGATCCAGCTACCAATTTATCTGGAACAGAGGCTGATGCAGCTGCTAGCATAGCATTGAGGAGAAATGGGAAGGCTTTAGGTTGGAGGGTGGCAGTAATTGTTTATTTGTTCTATGCATCTATGTAAATTCCTCTGTGAATCTCCTCTGCCCTTCAGTAGAAATGCCTGTCATAAAAACCTGACAGAAATATTTTGTTTTCCTTCTGTGGCATCATTCCCAAAGCTGCGGACTAACAAGTATCTGTGTATTCTCTGTAGCTCCCTATCATCTCCCTTAGGACTCTAAGAAATGCCACAACCCACTGTTTTAATCCAGACATCACAATTGTAATTGTAGTCTCAGAAATGCTCAATTATGTTACTGCGGAATAAGTATTTTTGGGTGATCACAATGATGGGAAAGGAAGTGCAAGCAAAACTCATGGCATTTAAACATTTGCTGAAGATGCTGTGAGAGAAGGCATAAAATTCTGTGGTTATTTTTTTTCGCACTTGTTTCAAACTTTATTCTGCATCCTTTGTTC